>JAMKYM010000232.1:0-97880 GCA_026541065.1 Canavalia ensiformis | reverse complement strand
AGAATGTAAAGATGCAATGCTATGGCCTGACAACATAGGCCAGTGAGCATGAATGTAAAGATGCAATGTTATGGCCTGTCAACATAGGCCAGTGAGCAATAATGTAAAGATGTAACCTACTAGTAGGCTTTGAGCAGAGGAAAAGACCTCATGATTTTGTTTGCGGACTCTGACTCCCTGGCTTTCTTCTAGTACCGATCATACCCTTCGGAGTGAGCTAGACTCTACAAGCAGTTTGTTTCTTTTATTACTTTGAGAGACATGACTGTCGCGCGTGCTGTTTTAACGAGATTTTTGGGTCATAGAGAACTTGCCATTAAGAAAGTTTGGACACAGCTCTTACTTTAGCACAGTGTTAGTAATCAACAATCGTCATTGAAAATGAGTAATTACATTCTGCATATACATTTTGGCAGAGGAAAATACAGTTGCATATGATGTGGACTTTAACAAGATAGTCAAAGGGACATAGGGTGTTTTTGCGACGAGACGTCTGGTGAAATGATTTTGGTTGGCGATGATGCTTTCGAGACGATTAGTGCTAGCATTGTATTTTGGCGATCTCTTCATGCATTGCCAACCCAGCCTATGAAAAGCAAAATTTTGCCCCAATTTATTTTCCTTGCCCCAGACTAGTCTTGAACCTGTTACTAGGACCGTGGATATTTGCCCATTTTTGCCCCAGTATAAGACACATATCATGATTTGGTCATGGATTTTCCCCAGTATAGATGGAGACTGCATGTCACCCTTTCTTAGCCTTCTTAGTTGGAAGGAACAAATCTTCCTTTATTTGTTTTGTCGATGCCGTTTTTTGTCTAAACCGCCTTTTCGGGTTTTCGGTTTAGAAGGCTTTTTTGCTTGAATCGCCTTAACTCTTGCCTAGGTTGTCCTTGCGGGTTTTCGATCTAGCGGGCCTTTTTTACTTGAATAGCCCTAATTTTTTGCCTAGGTCGATTTGATTATGGCTGACCCAGCAGGCTTTTTCTTCTTGTCTCACCCTAACTTTTTCCTAGGTCGTCTTTGCGGGAGTTGACTCTGCGTTTCTTTTTGCTTAGATTGCCCTACTTCTGCTCTCCAGGTCGCCTCTCATGTTTTTGACCTAGCGGGCCTTTTTAATCGAATGGCCCTAACTTTTTCCTAGGCCGCCCTCATGGTTTCTTCACCTAGCGGGCTTTCTTTCCTGCGTAATACTTCTTAACGACATCCTAACTGACGGATTACAGGTCTTTCCCATCATGCTCGACCCAGAGTAAAGTGCGCCTCCTGGAGGAAGGCCTTCTTAACTACATAAGGTCGTGGGTAATTTGAGCACTTCCCTACACCTTCTCGTGTGGGCGACAACCTTTTAATCACCAAATCTCCTTCCCCGGAATTCCCGAAGATGGACCTTTTATCGAATGTTTCTTCATTCTTCTTTGGTATAGTTGGCCGTGACATATCGCTGCAACCTCTTTCTTCGATTAAGTTCAGTCAGTCCAGGGCTTGGGCCCATTCAGCTTCTTCCGGTTGGGCATCCATCAAGACCACTCATCGATAGGATTTCTACTTCAATTAGGAGTACGGCCTCCATCCCATATACTAGTGAGAATGGCGTTGCCCCGGTAGATGTGCAGACAAAAGTCCGATAGGCGTGCAATGCATAAGGGAGCATTTCCTCCCATTCTCTATATGAGAGAACCATTTTCTGAATTATCTTCTTAATGTTCTTGTTGGCCGTCAATCGCTCCATTCATCTTCTCGATAGAGGAATTGTGATGTTGTATTCTTGGCTACATAATTCCGACATCATCTTATTGGTGAGGTTAGAGCCATTATCCGCGCGATGAGCTTCTCGGGTAATCCATATGTGAGATCAGCTCTCTCTTTACGAATTTGACCACCACATTGCGCGTCACACTAGCATATGAGGCAGCCTCAACCCATTTGGTGAAATAGTCGATGGCGACTAATATGAAGCGATGTCCATTGGACGCTTTAGGCTCTATCGGGTCGATGACATCCATCCCCCACATAGCGAATGCCCAAGGCGATGACAATACGTTCAATGACGTTGACGGTACATGGACATTGTCACGTATACCGCACTTTGTATGCGGATCTTGACGCAGTTTGTGATACCGCCTTCCATGGTTGCTTGATAATATCCAGCCCTGAGGATTTTTCTTGTCATGGCATGCCCGTTGGCATGAGCACCAAAGGACCCTTCATGAACTTCTTTTAGAATCTTGTCGGCTTCTGCTGCGTCTATACATCTGAGCAGAACCATGTCGTGATTCCTCTTGTATAGGATTTCTCCATTAAGGAGGAAACCTGCAGCCAATCTCCGTAAGGTCCTCTTGTCATTTTCGGACGCCTTGGCAGGATATTCTTTGTTTCTCAAGAATTGCCGGATGTCATGATACCATGGCTTTCCGTTCGGCTCCACCTCCACTGCTTGACAAAATGCCGGTCTGGAGCGACGCTGGATGCGGATGAGAGGCATATCTTCTTCTCGCCCGATTTCGAACATAGATGACAAAGTGGCTAGGGCATCCGCCAACTGATTGTCTTCTCGGGGTCTGTGCAAGAAGGTGACTTCCTCAAAATGTTCCAGCAGTTCCTGGAGACGGGCTTGGTACGGCACTAGCTTTGCGTCTTTGGTCTCCCACTCTCCTCTGACCTCGTGGATGACCAAGGCCGAGTCACCAAAGACCTCTAGGCGCTTTACTTTAGCTTCGATTGCGGCTTGAATCCCTAAGATACAGGCCTCATATTCCGCCATATTGTTTGTGACATTGAAGGCTAGTCGAGCTGTGATAGGTATATACTGCCTAGACTCCACTCAAGTTCGATTGATACGCGATGGCACGATTCAACTGCGCTCAACATGAGTCGACTCGACTTTTCCCGAATCGACTCAACATCGCTCAACTCGGCTCCACTCGACTCATCGTTGTTCTACACCACTTTGCTTAGCTCGACTTTCTACTTGACTACACTTCGGTCGACTCCGCTCGACTTTCCTCGACGTGACTCATCACCATTGGAGTCAACGAGACTCAAGTGTTCTCGACACGACACTTCATCGCCTGACTCTGCTCGACTCGACCTGACTCGGCTGGACTCGAATCGACTCAGCGTAGTTCGACGCCACTCTGCTACGCTCAACTTTGAACTTGACTACACTCCGGTCGACTCCGCTCGACTTTCTTCGATGTGACTCGTCACCATTGGAGTTGACTACACACAACTTTTCTCGACATGATGCTTCATCGCCTGGCTGCTCGACTGGTGACTCGCATGAATCGACTCGGCCGGGACGTTCAGCCACTGTCGGCTCAACTTTCAACTTCACGCTCAGGTCAACTCCCGCTCGACTTTCGCTCACCTGACTCGTCATCACGGGAGTCGACTAGACAACTTTTCTCTCGACACAACGTCACGGTTCGACTCTCCGTCAACGACTCGACCCGACCGGGGACTCGACTTGATTCGACTCATCCCAACTAGATTCACCTCGACTCCACTCGACTTCGGTTGATTCGCGACGATATGATTCAACTACGCTCGACATGAGTCAACTCGACTTTTCCCGAATCGACGCAACATCGCTCAACTCGACTCGACTTGAATCATCGCAGTTCGACATAACTCTACTCAGCTCGACTTTCAACTTGACTGCACCGTATCGGCCCGCTCACTTTCCCCGGACGTGACGTCACCATTGGAGTGCCGACCGAGACGCTTTTCTCGACACGACGCCTCATCGCTTGACTCTTCTCGAATTGACCCTACTCGGCTGGACTCGACTAGACTCAACGTAGTTCGACGCCACTGGCTTACGCTTCATTTCAACGTGACTACACTTCCGTCATCTCCTCAACTTTTCGACGTGACTCGTCACTCATTGGAGTCACTCAGGACACAACTTTTTCCATTACCCACGCTTCATCGCTTCTGAGGTTCCGCTTGACTCGACCCAACTTAGCCGACTACCACTCTGATTCGACTAATCCCAACAAGACTCGCCTCGACTCCACCTGGGACTGATTCGCTGACCATTTGACATTCAACTATGCTCGACATGAGTCGACTTGACTTTTCCCAAATCGACCCAACATCGCTCAACTCGGCTCGACCCGACTCATCACATTTCGACGCAACTCTGCTCAACTCGACTTTCAACTTGACTACACTCTGCTCGACTCCGCTCGACTTTCCTTGACGTGACTCGTCACCATTGGAGTCGACTAGACACAACTTTTCTAGACACGACGCTCATCGCCTTAACGCTGCTCGACTCGACCCGACTCAGTTGGCCTCGACTCGACTTAGCGCTGTATACACCACCCTGCTACGCTCAACTTTGAACTTGACTACACTCCGATCAACTCCGCTCGACCTTCCTCGACGTGACTCGTCACCATTGGAGTTGACGAGACACAACTTTTCTCGACACAACGCTTCATCGCCTGACTCGGCTCGACTCGACTACATTCGACTTATCCCAACTAGACTCGCCTCGAATCCACTCGAGTTCGCTTGATACGTGACGGCACGATTCAACTACGCTCAACATGGGTCGACTTGAGTTTTCCCGAATCGACTCAACTCGGCTCGGCTCGACTCATCGCATTTCGACGTAACTCTGGTCAGCTTGACTTTCAACTTGACTACACTCCAGTCGTCTCCGCTCGAATTTCGTTGACGTGACTCGTCACTATTGGAGTCGACTAGACACAACTTTTCTCGACACAACGCTTCATTGCCTGACTCTGCTCGACTCGACCCGACCCGGCTGGACTAGACTCGATTGGACTCATCCCAACTAGACTCGCCTCGACTCCACCCGAGTTCACTTGATACACGAGGACACGATTCAACTGCGATCAACATGAGTCAACTCGACTTTTCCCGAATCGACTCAACTTCGCTCAACTCGGCTCGACTCGACTAGTCGTAGTTTGACACCACTCTGCTCAACTCGACTTTCAACTTGACTATACTTCGGTCGACTCCGCTCGACTTTCCTCGACGTGATCCGTCACCATTGGAGTCGGCTAGACAAACCTTTTCTCGACACGACGCTTCATCGCCTAACTCTGCTCGACTCGACCCGACTAGGCTGGACTCGACTCGACTCAGCGCAGTTCGACGCCACTCTGCTATGCTCGACTTTCAACTTGACTACACTCTGGTTATCTCCTCTCAACTTTCCTCGACATGACTCGTCACCATTGGAGTCGACTAGACACAACTTTTCTCGACACAACGCTTCATTGCTCGACCCGTCGACTGACTCGACTGACCGATTGGACTCGACTCGATTCGACTTATCCCAACTAGACTCGCCTCGACTCCACCCGAGTTCGCTTGATACACGAGGACACGATTCAATTGCGGTCAACATGAGTCGACTCGACTTTTCCCGAATCGACTCAACTTCGCTCAACTCGGCTCGACTCGACTAGTCGTAGTTCGACACCACTCTGCTCCACTCGACTTTCAACTTGACTATACTTCGGTCGACTCCGCTCGACTTTCCTCGACGTGACCCGTCACCAATGGAGTCCACTAGACAAACCTTTTCTCAACACGAGGCTTCATCGCCAACCTCGCCGACTTCGACCCGACTAGGGTCGACTTTGACCTCACTTCGGGTCAGCTCGACGCCATCGTTACACTCGGAATGAACACTACACTCCGTCAACACCCCGCCGACTTCTCGACGGACCGTCACCATTGGAGTTAACTAGACACAACTTTTCTTGACACGACGCCTCATCGCCGGACTCTGCTCGACTCGACCCGTAAGCTAGACTCGGCTAGATTCGACTCATCCCAACAAGACTCGCCTCGACTCCACTCGAGTCCGCTTGAGAAGCGAGGGCACATTCAGCTACGGTCAACATGAGTCGACTCGACTTTTAACGAATCGACTCAACTTCGCTGAACTCAGCTCGACTCGACTCATCACAGTTCGACGCAACTCTGCTCAGCTCGACTTTCAACTTTGACTAAACTTCGTTCGAATCCGCTCGAATTTCCTCGACGTGACTCGTCACCTTTGGAGTCAACTAGACACAACTTTTCTCGACACGACGCTTCATCGTCTAACTCTGCTCGACTCGACTCGACTCGGCAGGACTCGACTCGACTCAGCGCAGTTCGATGCCACTCTGCTACGCTCGACTTTAAACTTGACTACACTCTGGTCATCTCCTCTCAACTTTCCTCGACGTGACTCGTCACCATTGGAGTCGACTAGACACAACTTTTCTCGACACAACGCTTCATTGCCTGACTCTGCTCGACTCGACCCGACCCGGCTGGACTCGACTCGATTCGACTCATCGCAACTAGACTCGCCTTGACTCAGCTCGAGTTCGCTTGATACACGAGCACACGATTCAACTGCGGTCAACATGAATTGACTCGACTTTTCCCGAATCGACTCAACTTCGCTCAACTCGGCTCGACTCGACTAGTCGTAGTTCGACACCACTCTGCTCAACTCATTGCTCAACTTGATCACACCCGACTCCGCTTGACTTCCCCGACTCCGACCCATCACCATTGAGTCGACTAGACAAACCTTTTCTCCGACATTTCCGCTTCATCGGGTCAACTGTCGACCGACCCGACCTCTACTTTTCCGGACTTCGACTGTTCATAGCCGACGCCACTCAAGCTACGCTCAACTTTAAACTTGACTACACTCCGGCCAACTCCGCTCGAATTTCCTCAACGTGACTCGTCACCATTGGAGTTGACTTGACACAACTTTTCTCGACACGACGCTTCATCGCCTGACTCGCCGACCGGACCACTCGGGCCGGACTGGACCTCGACTAGATCTTACCATCCTAACTAGACTGCCCTCGACCCGCCTCGAGTCCCGCTTGAGCAAGAGAGGGCACCCATTCACCAAGGTCAACATGAGTCGACTCGACTCAACTTTACTGAACTCAGCTTGACTCGACTCATCAATGTTCGATGCAACTCTGCTCAGCTCGACTTTCAACTTGACTACACTCCGCTCGATTTTCGTCGACGTGACTCATCACCATTCGAGTCGACTAGACACAACTTTTCTCTACACAACGCTTCATCGCCTAACTGTGCTGGACTCAACCCTTTCTCCCGGCTGGAATCGACTCGATTCGACTCATCCCAACCGTATCGCCTCGACCCACTCGACTTCATGGATTCGCGATGACACGATTCAATCGTTACCATCATGAGTCGCACTCGATTTTCCGAATCGTCTCAACCTCATTTACTCGACTCATAGTAGTCGACACAACCGTCCATTCAGAATTTCTCAACGGACCATCCCACCATTGGAGTCGACCTAGACAAACCTTTTCTCCAACACACTTCCATCGCCTAATCCCTGGACTCGACTCCGATCATGGACTCGATCTACTCATCAGAGCTTCGACGCCACTCGTGCCGCTCAACTTTGAACTTGACTACCACTCCCATTCAACTCGCTCGACTTTCCTTCGACGTGATCCCGTCTCATTGGGAGGGTCGACTAGACAACTTTTCGACACGACTCTTCATTGTCTAACCTGCGCTCGACCCGACTTCGCGGGAGCCTCGGCCGACTGGGCGTAGTTCGACGCCACTCTCTACGCTCAACTCCAACACCACACTCGGTCAACTCCTCTCGACTTTCCTCGATCGTGACTCATCACCATTGGAGTTGACTGGACACAACTTTCTTCTCGACATGACTCTTCATTGCACGACCGCTCGACTGCGACCCAACTCAGGTGGACTCGACTCGATTCGAACTTATCCCAACTAGACGTCACTCACACGAGTCCGTTGATCGCAATGCATGATTCATGGCCAACATAAGTCGACTCTGATTTTTTAACGAATCGACTCAAACTTCACCGAACTCGCCGACTCGACTCATCACAGCTCGACGCAACCGTTTCACCGACTTTCAACTTGACTACACACCAACTCGTTTACCCCTCGACTTCTTTCTCGACGTGACTCAATCATTGAGTCGACTTTAGAGACAACTTTTTCGACACAACGCTTCATCGCCCGATCGTGGCTGACTCAACCCGACTCACCGAATTGACTCGATTCGACTCATCCCAACTAGACCTCGCCTCGACTCCATTCGACTTCTGCTGATTTGCGACGGCACGATTCAATCGCGCCGACATGAGCTGACTTTACTTTTCCCGAATGGTCTAAACTTCGTTCAACTCTACTCATCACAGTCGACACAACCGTCAAATTTCACTTTCAACTTGACTTCCACACTTCTGTCGACTCACCTGACTTTTGTCGACGTGACTTGTCACCATTGGAGTTGACTAGACACAACGCTTCATTGCGTGACTCAGCTCGACTCGACTTGACTCGGCTGGACTCGACCTGATTCGACTCATCCCAACTAGACTCGCCTCGACTCCCCTCGAGTTCTCTTGATTCGCGGATCGCATTCATCCACCGCACTCAACATGAGTCGACTAGAAGCTCTTCCGAATTGACTCAACTAACTCGCTCGGCTCGACTCGACTCCGCCAGTGTCGACGCCACTCGTCGCCGACTTTCAACTTGACTACACTCTGGTCAAATCTACCTGACTTTCATCGACGTGACTCGTCACCGTTAGAGTCGACTAGACACAACTTTTCTCTACACCACGCTTCATCGTCGACTGCGTCGAGGTCGACCCGACTTCCGGCTGGACTCGATTCAATTCGACTCATCCCAACTAGACTCGCCTGGACTCCACTCGAGTTCGCTTGATTCGCGACGGAATGATTCAACTGCACTCGGCATGAGTCGACTCGACTTTTCCCAAATCGAGTCAACTTCGCTCAACTCGGCTAGACTCGACTCATCGTAGTTCGACACAACTCTCCTCAGCTCGACTTTCAACTTAACTACACTCCGGTCGAATCCGCTCGACTTTCCTTGACGTGATTGGTCACCATTGGAGTCAACTAGACACAACTTTTCTCGACACAACGCTTCATCGCCGGAGTCTGCTCGACTCGACCCAACTTAGCTGGACTCGACTCGATTCGACTAATCCCAACTAGACTCGCCTCGACTCCACTCGACTTCATTTGATTTGCGACGACATGATTTAACTACACTCTCCATGAGTCGACTTGACTTTTCCCGAATCGACTCAACTTCTCAACACGCCGATTCGACTAATTCAGCTCTCGACCAACTCGTCGCCTCGACTCAACTCTGATACATCATGAGTTTCACTCGACTTTCATTTGACATGACTCGTCACCATTGGAGTCGACTCCACACAACATTTCTCGACACGACGCTGCATCTCCTGAGTCTGATCGATACGATCTGACTCGGCTTGACTCGACTCAATTCGACTCTTCCCAACTTGACTCGCCTCGACTCCACTTGACTTTGGTTGATTCGCGACGGCACGATTCAACTACGCTCTACATGTGTCGACTCGACTTTTCCCGAATCGACTCAACTTCTCTCAACACGGCTCGACTCGAATCATCGCAGTTTGACGTAACTCTACTCTACTCGACCTTCAACTTGACTACACTGTGGTTGACTCCACTCGACTTTCGTCAACATGACTCGTCACCATTGGAGTCGACTAGACACAACATTTCTCGACATCGACACAAAGATCTCTGAAATTGATCGATGATACGACTCGGCTGTATTCGAATTCGATCTCGACTCTTCCCAACTTGACTCGCCTCAACTCCACTCGATCAGCCTATTCGCTGACGGATCGATTCAACTACACTGATATTTAGTCGACTCGATTTACCTAATCGACTTAACTTTCTTCAATGGCTCATCGACTCATCGTAGTTCGGCGCAACTCATCTCACCTCGACCTTAACTTGACTATACTCCTGATCGACTCAGCTCGACTTTCCTCTCGACATGACTGCATCCCATCGTGCGAGCGGCATAACCTGACTTTTTCGACACGACGCTTCATCGCCGGACTGTCACTCGGATCAGACACGGGTGAAACTCGGATCGATTCATCGTAGTTCGTTGCCACTCTGCTCAGCTCGACTTTCAACTTGACTACACTCTGCTCGACTTTCCTCGGCGTGACTCTTCACCATTGGAGTCGACTAGACACCTGACTTTCTCGGCCGACGCTTTTCATCTACCGAGTCTACGCTGATCGATCCGCTCGACTGGACTCAAACTACGATTCGACTCATCCCCTGACTGATCGCCTTGACTCCACTCGAACTCGTTTGATTGGCGCCAGCATGATCCAACTACGCTTGACATGAGCCGAATCGACTTTTCCCGAACTGACTCAACTTCGCTCAACACGGATCGACTCGACTCATCGTAGTTCGACGCAACTCTGCTCAGCTCGACCTTCAACTTGACTACACTCCGGTCGACTCCGCTCGACTTTCCTAGGCATGACTCCTCACTATTGGAGTCGACTAGAAACAACTTCTCTCGAAACGACGCTACATCTCCTGAATCTGCGCTACTCGATTTGACTCAGCTGGACTCGACTCGATTCGACTCTTCCCAACTTGACTCACCTCGACTACACTCAACTTCGCTCTATTCGCGACGACACGATTGACCTACGCTCGACATGAGCCGACTCGAATTTACATGAATCGACTCAACTTCGCTCAACACGGCTTGACTCGACTCATTTTAGTTCGACGCAACTCTGCTCAGCTCGACCTTCAACTTGACTACACTCCGGTCAACTCCGGTCGACTTTCCTCGACATGACTAGTCACCATTGGAGGCGACTAGACAAAACTTTTCTCGACACGACGCTTCATCCCCTGACTCTGCTCGACTCGACCCGACACGGCTGAACTCGACTCGATTCATCGTAGTTCGACACCACTATGCTCAGCTCGACTTTCAACTTGACTACACTCCGGTCGACTCCGCTCGATTGTCCTCGGCGTGACTCGTCACCATTAGAGTCGACTAGACATAACTTTCCTCGACACGATGCTTCATCTCCTGAGTCTGTGTGACTCGATCTGACTCAGCTGGACTCAACACGATTCGACTCATTCCAACTTTACTCGCCTCGACTCCACTCGACTTTGTTTGATTTGCGACGGCACGATTCAACTACGCTCGACATGAGTCGACTCGACTTTTCCTGAATCGACTCAACTTCGATCAACATGGCTCGACTCGGCTCATCGTAGTTCGACGCAACTCTGCTCAACTCAACCTTCAACTTGACTATACTCCGGTCAACTCCGGTCGACTTTCCTCGACATGACTCGTTACCATTGGAGTCGACTAGACACAACATTTCTCGACACGACGCTTCATCTCCTGAGTCTGACTGACTCGATCTGACTCGGCTGGACTCGACTCGATTCGAATCATCTCGACTAGACTCGCCTCGACTCTACTCGACTTCACTTTATTCGCGACAACGATTCAACTGCGCTCGACATGAGTCGACTCGACTTTTCCCGAATCGACTCAACATCGCTCAACTCGACTCGACTCGACTAATCATAGTTTGACGTAACCGTCATTTCCGACTTTCAACTTGACGACACTTCGGTCGACTCCGCTCGACTTTCCTCGACCTGACTTGTCACCATTGTAGTTGACGAGACACAACTTTTCTCAACACGACGCTTCATCGCTTGACTCATCTCGACTCGACCCGACACGGCTGAACTCGACTCGACTCATCATAGTTCGACGCCACTGCAGCACCACTTTTAGTTAATTACACTACCTATGATCGTTGACTTTCTCGACATGATGACCGTCACCATTGGAGTCAACTAGACACAACATTTCTCGACACGACGCTCCATATCCTGATTTCTGCTGACTCGGATCAGACACGGCTGAACTCGACTCGGCTTCATGTGAGTCAGAAGCCTAATCATTCTAGAGCTCGACTTTCAACTTGATCTACACTCGATCGACTCCGCTTGACTTTCTCGACTGACTCACCATTGTAGTCGACTAGACAAAATTTTTCGTCCCGGCCTTCATCGCCAGTCTGCCGACTTCGTCATCTTCGGCTGACTCGACTTCGATTAGATTCATCACAACTTGTCCCGCCTCGGACTTTGGTTGATTAGCGATGACATCGATTCAATCTCTCGACTGAGGTCGATTTGACTTCCCGAATCGACTCAACTTAAGCTCAACGCGGCACGACTCGACTCATCGGAATGACATCTCGTCAGCTCGGTATCTTTCAACTTGACCCGCTCCTCGACTCTAAGTCGACTTGCTCGGCGTGATTCCGTCGCCATTTGAGTCCACAAGACAAAACTTTCTCGATCTGACCGGCTTCATCGTCTGATCGTCAGTTCGATCCGATCCATTCGGGACTTGATCGATTCAAATCATCCCATAAGACTTCGTCTCGACTCCACTCGACTTCGCTTCATTCGTGATCGATTTATCTTCAACTACGACTTCGAGTCCACTAGACTTTTCGAATCGTCAAAATCCCCACTCAACTTCGACTCGACTCGATCATCGCATCAGCGGATCCAATGAGCTCGACTTTCAACTTGTCTACACTCCGGTCGACTCCGCTTGACTTTCCTCGACCTGACTCCTCACCATTGTAGTCGACTAGACACAAATTTTCTCTCTCGTCCGTGACATGCTGATCTGCGTGACTTGATCTCGATACATTTGGACTCACTTCGATTCGATTCATCACAAATTGCCTCGTCTCGACTTTGGTTGATTCGCGACGACATGATTCAACTTCTCTCGACCTGAGTCGACTTGACTTTTCCCGAATCGACTGAACTTCGCTCAACGCGGCACGACTCGACTCATCGCAGTTCGACCCAACTCTGCTCAGCTGTACTTTCAACTTGACTACACTCCCGTCGAGTACGCTCGAATTGCCTCGACGTGACTCGTCACCATTCGAGTCGACTAGACATAACTTTTCTCGATACGACGCTTCATCGCCTGAGTCTGCTCGTCTCAATCCGACTCGGCTGGACTCGACTCGATTCGAATCATCCCTACAAGCCTCGCCTAGACTCCACTCGACTTCGCTTGATGCGGTCGACATGAGTTGACTCGACTTTTCCAGAATCGACTCAACTTCGCTCAACAAGGCTCGACTGGAGTCATCGGTGTTCGACGCAACTCTACTCAGCTCGACTTTCAACTTGACTACACTCTCGTTGACTCCGCTCGACTTGCCTCGACGTGACTCGTCACGTTGGAGTCGAATAGACACAACTTTTCTCGACACGACGCTTCATCGCCTGAGTCTGCTCGTCTCGATCCGACTCGGCTGGACTCGACTCGACTCGAATCATCCCTACAAGCCTCGCCTGGACTCCACTCGACTTCGCTTGATTCATAATGATTCATTTTCCTTTTCTTGCTTGAACTGATTTCAGTATATGCCATCCAAATCCGGTCACAACCGAGCTCGCCTAAGGAGACGTCGTAGGTACAAACACCATACGTGCTATTCCTCTATCCTACTATATCTTTTCACTCGCTCTCACTACGACTTATCGAGTTTAGCCTGTCCAAGATCTCTTCTGATCGCTCACAGCACATAGAATAATGGCCACATTTCATGCAATTTCAACTAGCATATTCAATATCTTTCATCAAGTTCTAATGGAGACTAACCTGTTTGACGTTCACTGAGGAGATTGTGCAAGTCTCGTTCTTGCGCGCCGCCACTCTTCACGATCACGGGTGGAATTTCTGAAGCTTCGCCACTCGATCGGATGCTTTCTCTTCGTTCTTGGGAAATCGCTCTTCCCGAAAATGCTTTTCCAGCCAAAACAAAATGCCAACCCCAAAGACCTTCGTTTTCTTTCTATTTATAGGGGTTCTCCACCTTTTTTAATTTGCTTTTGTGTAATTTTTCAGTATTTTCTTTTATTTATTTTCTCTTTTTCTGACTTTTTCAATTTTAATTTCTTACACTTTTAGTTTTCCTTTTTCTGATTTTTATTTGACTTCTCTTTAATTTTTCAAATCTTTGTTTCTGATTTTTCTTTTTTTTTAATGTAATTTTATTAGATTTTTCTTTTTTCACTTTTTTAGATTTTAAAATTCTTTTTTCTAGAATCTTTATTTTATTTTTCCGGATTTTCTTCTTCCTGAATTATTTATTTATTATTATTTTTTTAATTTTATTATTATTTATTTTTCTATATTTTTTATTTAATTTTTCCTTTTACTTCATTTTCCAGATTTTCTTTTATTTAATTTTCCAAATTTTTCTTTTTATTTAACTTTTAAAATATCTTAATTATCAAATTTTTGGATTTTCCTAATTTTATAGATTTTTTCCAAATTTTAATTTTCCAAGAATTTTTATTTTATTTTTCAGAATTTTTTCACTTTTTATTTATTTTCATTTTTTCTGATTTTATTTGATTTTTCCAAATTTTCTTTTTTATTTTCCAGGAATCTTTATTTTATTTAATTTTTCCAAGGTTTACTTATTAAATTTTCCAGATTTATTTTTATTTTCCAAAATTTATCTTGATTTTTCCAGAATTTAATTTTATTTCCCAAAACTTGGTTTTGATTTTTTAATTTTCTATTTCCATTATTTGGTTTTTCCATTTTTATTTAGTATTTTTTATTTATTTTTTCTTTTCATTTTTATTTTTTATTCCTTTTCTGATTTGTTATTTTTTTATTTAGAGTTTTCTTCCTTGTTTTTGATTTTTTTTTACTTTTTATTCTTTGATTTTTGTTTTTTTTTTCAGATTTTGATTTGGCTTCTTCTCTCCTTTTTTTTGTTTTTTTTGTTTAATTTTTTATTTTTCCTAATTCCTTCTTTACTTTCCTCCTTTTTAGTTTTTCTCAGATTTTTTAATTTTTTTATCAAAGTTTTTTTTTTTATTATTATTATTTTTTTATTATTTACATGATTTAAATTAAGGTTAATTAACTTTAGTGGCCGGGAACCTCTGACGTAATCGGGTGTTTACACACTCCGGTCGACTCCGCTTGACTTTCCTCGACCTGACTCGTCACCATTATGGTCGACTAGACACAACTTTTCTCAACAGGACGCTTCATCGTCTGAGTCTGCTCGACTCGATCCAACTCGGCTGGACTCGACTCGATTCGACTCATAACAACTTGACTCGCCTCGACTTTGATTCGCGACGGCACGATTCAACTGCTCTAGACATGAGTCGACTCGATTTTTCCCGAATCGACTCAACTTCTCTCAACGCGGCACAACTCGACTCATCGCAGATCGACGCAACTCTGCTCTGCTGGACTTTCAACTTGACTACACTCCCGTCGACTCCGCTCGACTTGCCTCGACGTGACTCGTCACCATTCGAGTCCACCAGACAAAACTTTTCTCGATACGACGCTTCATCGCCTGAGTCTACTCATCTCGATCCGACTCGGCTGGACTCGACTCGATTCAAATCATCCCTACAAGACTTGCCTCGACTCCACTAGACTTCGCTTCATTCGCGACGATACGATTCAACTGCGCTCCACCTGAGTCCACTCGACTTTTCCCGAATCGACTCAACATCCCTCAACTCGACTCGACTCGACTCATCGCACTTCGACGCAACTCTGCTGAGCTCGACTTTCAACTTCACTACACTCCGGTCGACTCCGCTTGACTTTCCTCGACTTGACTCCTCACCATTGTAGTCAACTAGACACAAATTTTCTCGTCACAACGCTTCATCGCCTGAGTATGCTCGACTCGATCTGACTAGGCTGGACTCGACTCGATTCGATTCATCACAACTTGACTCACCTCGACTTTGATTGATTCGATTCACACGATTCAGCTGCTCGAATTCGAGTCGATCGACTTTTCCGAATCGACTCAACTTCGCAGCGCGCATGATTTCGACTCCTCATCGCAGTTCAATGCAACTCTGCTCAGCTGTACTTTCAACTTGACTACACTCCTGTCGAGTACGCTCGACTTGCCTCGACGTGACTCGTCACCATTCGAGTCGACTACACACAACTTTTCTCGATACGACGCTTCATCGCCTGAGTCTGCTCGTCTCGATCCGACTCGGCTGGACTCGATTCGATTCGAATCATCCCTACAAGACTCGCCTAGACTCCACTCGACTTCGCTTGATTCCCGACGGCACGATTCCACTGCGCTCGACATGAGTTGACTCGACCTTTCCCGAATCGACTCAACTTCGCTTAACAAGGCTCAACTGGAGTCATCCCTGTTCGACACAACTCTGCTCAGCTCGACTTTCAACTTGACTACACTCCCGTCGACTCCGCTCGACTTGCCTCGACGTGACTCGTCACCGTTGGAGTCGACTAGACACACCTTTTCTCGACACGACGCTTCATCGCTTGAGTCTGCTCGACTTGATCCAACTCGGCTTGACTCGACTCGATTCGACTCCTAACAACTTGACTTGCCTCAACTTTGATTGATTCGCGACGGCACGATTCAACTGCTCTCGACATGAGTCGACTCGATTTTTCCCGGATCGACTCAACTTCGCTCAACGCGGCACAACTCGACTCATCGTAGATCGACGCAACTCTGCTCGGCAGGACTTTCAACTTGACTACAATCCCATCGACTCCGCTCGACTTGCCTCGACGTGACTTGTCACCATTCGAGTCCACCAGACAAAACTTTTCTCGTCACGACGCTTCATCGCCTGAGTCCTTCGACCTGATCTGACTAGGCTGGACTCGACTCGATTCGATTCATCACAACTTGACTCACCTCAACTTTGGTTGATTCGCGACGGCACGATTCAACTGCTCTCGACTTGAGTCGACTCGACTTTTCCCGAATCGACTCAACTTCGCTCAACGCGGCATGACTCGACTCATCGCAGTTCGATGCAACTCTGCTCAGCTGTACTTTCAACTTGACTACACTCCTGTCGAGTACGCTCGACTTGCCTCGACGTGACTCGTCACCATTCGAGTCGACTAGACACAACTTTTCTCGATACGACGCTTCATCGCCTGAGTCTGCTCGTCTCGATCCGACTCGACTGGACTCGATTCGATTCGAATCATCCCTACAAGACTCGCCTAGACTCCACTCGACTTCGCTTGATTCCCGACGGCACGATTCCACTGCGCTCGACATGAGTTGACTCGACCTTTCCCGAATCGACTCAACTTCGCTTAACAAGGCTCAACTGGAGTCATCCCTGTTCGACACAACTCTGCTCAGCTCGACTTTCAACTTGACTACACTCCCGTCGACTCCGCTCGACTTGCCTCGACGTGACTCGTCACCGTTGGAGTCGACTAGACACACCTTTTCTCGACACGACGCTTCATCGCCTGAGTCTGCTCAACTCGATCCAACTCGGCTTGACTCGACTCGATTCGACTCCTAACAACTTGACTCGCCTCGACTTTGATTGATTCACGACGGCACGATTCAACTGCTCTCGACATGAGTCGACTCGATTTTTCCCGGATCGACTCCACTTCGCTCAACCCGGCACAACTCGACTCATCGCAGATCGACGCAACTCTGCTCGGCAGGACTTTCAACTTGACTACACTCCCATCGACTCCACTCGACTTGCCTCGACGTGACTTGTCACCATTCGAGTCCACCAGACAAAACTTTTCTCGATACGACGCTTCATCGCCTGAGTCTGCTCGTCTCGATCCGACTCGGCTGGACCCGACTCGATTCAAATCAACCCTACAAGACTCGCCTCGACTACACTCGACTTCGCTTCATTCGCGACGGCACGATATAACTGCTCTCAGCACGGCTCGACTCGACTCATCGCAGTTCGACGCCACTCTGCTCAGCTCGACTTTCAACTTGACTACACTCCGGTCGACTCCGCTTGACTTTCCTCGACCTGACTCGTAACCATTGTAGTCGACTGGACACAACTTTTCTCGACACGACGCTTCATCACCTGAGTCTTCTTGACTCGATCCGACTCGGCTGGACTCGATTCGATTCGGCTCTTCACAACTTGACTCGCCTCGACTTTGGTTGATTCCCGACGTCACGATTCAACTGTTCTCGACATGAGTCGACTCGACTTTTCCCGAATCGACTCAACTTCGCTCAAGAAGGCTCGACTGGACTCATCGCAATTCGACGCAACTATGCTTAGCTCGACTTTCAACTTGACTACACTCCCGTCAACTCCGCTCGACTTGCCTAGATGTGACTCGTCACCGTTGGAGTCGACTAGACACAACTTTTCTCGACACGACGCTTCATCGCCTGAGTCTTCTCGACTCGATCCGACTCGGCTGGACTCGACTCATCCCAACAAGACTCGCCTCGACTCCACTTGACTTCGCTTGATTCGCGACAACACGAGTCAACTGCGCTCGACATGAGTCGACACGACTTTTCCGGAATCGACTCAACTTCGCTCAACACAGGTCGCCTCGACTCATCGCAGTTCGATGCAACTGTGCTTAGCTCGACCTTCAACTTGACTACACTCCATTCAACTCCAGTCTAATTTCCTCGACGTGACTCGTCACCATTGGAATCGACTAGACACAACTTTTCGCGACACGATTCTTCATCGCCTGACTCTGCTCGACTCGAAGCAACTGAGCTGGACTTGACTCGATTCAACTAATCTCAACTAGAATCGCCTCGACTCCACTTGACTTCGCTTGATTCGCGACGGTGCGATTCAACTAAGCTCGACCTGAGTCGACTCGACTTTTCCTAAATCTACTCAACATCGCTCAACTCGACTCGACTCAACTCATGGTAGTTCAACGCAACTATGCTTAGCTCGACTTTCAACTTGACTACACTCCAGTCGAATCCGCTTGACTTTCCTCGACCTGACTCGTCACCATTGTAGTCAACTAGACACAACTTTTCTCGACACGATGCTTGATTGCCTGAGTCTGCTCGACTTAACTCCGACTCGGCTGACTCGACTCGATTTGACTCATCACAACTTGACTCACCTCGACTTTGGTTGATTCGTGACGGCACGATTCAACTGCTCTCGACATGAGTCGACTCGAGTTTTCCCGAATCGACTCAACTTCGCTCAACGCGGCACAACTCGACTCATCGCAGATCGACGCAACTCTGCTCTGCTGGACTTTCAACTTGACTACACTCCCGTCGACTCCGCTCGACTTGCCTCGACGTGACTCGTCACCATTCGAGTCCACCAGACAAAACTTTTCTCGATACGACGCTTCATCGCCTGAGTCTGCTCGTCTCGATCCGACTCGGCTGGACTCGACTCGATTCAAATCATCCCTACAAGACTCGCCTCGACTTCCCTCGACTTCGCTTCATTCGCGACCATACGATTCAGCTGCGCTCCACCTGAGTCCACTCGACTTTTCCCGAATCGACTCAACATCCCTCAACTCGACTCGACTCGACTCATCGCACTTCGACGCAACTCTGCTGAGCTCAACTTTCAACTTGACTACACTCCGGTCGACTCCGCTTGACTTTCCTCGACTTGACTCCTCACCATTGTAGTCAACTAGACACAACTTTTCTCGACACGACGCTTGATTGCCTGAGTCTGCTCGACTCGACTCGACTCGGCTGGACTCGACTCGATTTGACTCATCACAACTTGACTCGCCTCAACTTTGGTATATTCGCGACGGCACGATTCAACCGCCCTCGACATGAGTCGACTCGAGTTTTCCCGAATCGACTCAACTGCACTCAACACAGCACAACTCGATTCATCGCAATTCGACGCGACTCTGCTCAGCTGGACCTTCAACTTGACTACACTTTTGTCGACTCCGCTCGACTTGCCTCGACGTGACTCGTCACCATTCGAGTCGACTAGACACAAATTCTCTCGATACGACGCTTGATCGCTGGAGTCTGCTCGCCTCGATCCGACTCGGCTGGACTCGACTCGATTCTAATCATCCCTGCAACACTCGCCTCGACTCCACTCAACTTCTCTTGATTCGCGATGGCACAATATAACTGCTCTCGACATGAGTCGACTCGACTTTTCCCGAATCGGCTCAACTTTGCTCAACACGGCTCGACTCGACTCATCGCAGTTCGATGCGACTCTGCTCAGCTGGGCCTTCAACTTGACTACACTTATGTCGACTCCGCTCGACTTGCCTGGACATGACTCGTCACCATTTGAGTCGACTAGACACAAATTTTCTCGATACGACGCTTCATCGCTGGACTCTGCTTGCCTCGATCCGACTCGGCTTGACTCGACTGCTTGATTCGCGACGACACAATATAACTCTCGACGTGAGTCAACTCGACTTTTCCCGAATCGGCTCAACTTCGCTCAACACGGCTCGACTCGACTCATCGTAGTTCGACGCAACTCTGCTCAGCTCGACATTCAACTTGACTACACTCCGGTCGACTCCGCTTGACTTTCCTCGACTTGACTCGTCACCATTGTAGTCGACTAGACACAACTTTTCTCGACACGACGCTTCATCGCGTGACTCTGCTCGACTCGACTAGACAAGGCTGAACTCGACTAGAGTCATTGTAGTTCGACGCCACTCTACTCATCTCGACTTTCAACTTGACTACACTACGGTCGACTCTGCTCGACTTTCCTCGGCGTGACTCGTCACCATTGGAGTCAACTAGACACAACTTTTCTTGACACGACGCTTCATCTCCTGAGTCTGCTCGACTCGATCTGACTCGGCTTGACTCGACTCGATTCGACTCATCCCAACATGACTCGCCTCGACTTCACTTGATTCACGACGACACGATTAAACTACACTCGATATGAGTCGAATCGACTTTTCCCGAATCGACTCAACTTCGCTCAACACGGCTCGATTCGACTCATCGAACTTCGACGCAACTCAGCTCAGCTCTACGTTCAACTTGACTACACTCCGGTCGACTCCGCTCGGCCTTCCTCGATACGACGCTTCATCGCCTGACTCTGCTCGACTTGACCCGACTCAGCTGGACTCGACTTGATTCGACTAATCCCAACTAGACTCGTGTCGACTCCACTCCACTTCATTTGATTCGTGACGGTACAATTCAACTGCGCTCAACATGAGTCGACTCGACTTTTCCTGAATCGACTCAACATCGCTCAACTCGGCTCGACTCGACTAATCGTAGTTCGACGCAACTCTGCTCAGCTCGACTTTCAACTTGACTACACTCTGGTCGACTTTGCTTGACTTTCCTCGACCTGACTCATCACCATTGTAGTCGACTAGACACAACTTTTCTCCACACGACGCTTCATCGCCTCAGTCTGCTCAACTCGACCCGACTCAGCTAGACTTGACTCGATTTGACTAATCCCAAGTAGACTCGCCTCGAATCCACTCGACTTCGCTTGATTCGCGACAATACGATTCAACTGCTCTTGACCTGAGTAGACTCGACTTTTCCCGAATCGACTCAACATCGCTCAACTCGACTCGACTCGACTCGACTCATCGTAGTTCGACGCAACTCTGCTCAGCTCGACTTTCAACTTGACTACACTCCGGTCGACTCCGCTTGACTTTCCTTGACCTGACTCATCACCAATAGAGTCGACTAGACACAACTTTTCTCGACACGATGCTTCATCGCTTGACTCTGCTCGACTCGATCCGACTCGGCCAGACATGACTCGACTCGACTCATCCCAACTCGACTCGCCTTGACTCCACTCGACTTTGCTTGATTCGTCTCGGCACGATTCAATTGCGCTCAACCTGAGTTGACTTGACATTTCTGAATAGGCCTTTGACTTAGCTCGGCTTCGGCTCGGCTCGACTCATGAACTTTGCTCGGCTATTTGTCACAGACATTGGCTACGTCATCATAGGAGTTGACTAGCCAAAACTTTTCTCGACACGACGTCTCATCACAGGACTCTCCTCGGCTCGGCTTCGACTTCGTTTGGACTAGACGAGTTCGACTCGTCCCGAAGCTCGAGTTGCCTCGACTCACGCAAACCGCTTGTTTCATCACGACACGATTCAACTGCACTATACCTGAGTCGACTCGACTTTTCCCGAATCGACTCAACTTCGCTCAATTCGGCTCGACTCGACTCATCACAGTTCGACGCAAATCTGCTTAGCTCGACCTTTAACTTGACTACACTCCGGTTGACTTTCCTTGACGTGACTCGTCTGCCACTGCGAGTCAACCTACCACAACACTTCTCAACTGACTGACGCTTTCACGTCGCTAGACTCTCCTCGACTGGACACGACTCCATCGCTGGACCTCGACTGATTCACTCATCCTAACTCCAGCTCGCATCGATTCCGGCCGACTTCGCATGCTTCGCCACGATCACTGCATTAGATAAATGCCCATACTTGAGTCGGCCACCACTTACTTTCCGAATGGGTCAACTTTGCTCAACTCGGGTTGACACGTCTTATCGCAGTTCGATGCAATTCTACTCAGCTCAAATTTCAACTTGACTACACTCTGGTCGACACCGCTCCACTTTCCTCGACGTGACTCGTCACCATTGGAGTCGACTAGACACAACTTTTCTCGACACGACGCTTCATCGCTTGACTCTGCTTAACTCGATCCGACTCGGCCGGACTTGACTTGACTCAAGTCATCCCAACTCGACTCACCTTGACTCCACTCGACTTCGCTTGATTCTCCACGGCACGATTTAACTGCGCTCGACCTGAGTCGACTCGACTTTTCCCGAATCGAATCAACTTCGCTCAACTCGGCTCACCCTGACCCATCGAACTCTGCTTAGCTCGACTTTCAACTTGACTACACTCCGATCAACTCTGCTCGACTTTCCTCGACGTGACTCGTTACTGTTGGAGTTGACTGGACACAACTTTCTCGACACGATGTTTCATCGCTTGACTCTCCTCGACTCGACCCGGCTTGGCTAGACTCGACTCGATTCGATTCATCCCAACCTCAGTCGCCACGACCCGCTTGCTTCGCCACGGCACGCATCCAGTCCCACGATACCGTGTCGACTCCTGACTTTTTCCCAAATCCTCTGGCTCCAACGTCGCTCAATCCTGGCCTCGATTCCGACTCATCGCGGCCTTCGACGTGAACTCTGCTTGAAGCCAATACTTTCAACCCAGATCTACACATGCGGTCGACTCAGAAACTGACTTCCACTGCGTGACTCGGCCACCATTGGAGTCGACTAGACACAACTTCTCTCGACACGATGCTTCATCGCTTGACTCTCCTCGACTCAACCCAACTCGGCGGGACTCGACTCGATTCGAGTCATCCCAACTCGAGTCACCTCGACTTCGCTTGTTTCGCCACGGCACGATTCAATTGCCCTATACCTGAGTCGACTAGACTTTTCCCGAATCGACTCAACTTGGCTCAACTCTACTTATCGCAATTCAACGCAACTCTGCTCAGCTCGACATTCAACTTGACTACACTCCGGAGGACTCCGCTCGACTTTCTATGACGTGACTATCCATTGGAGTTGACTAGACACAACGTTTCTCGACACGACGCTTCAGCGCTTGACTCTACTCGACTCGACCCAATACGAGTGGACTGGACTCGATTTGACTCGTCCCAACTCGACTCGCCTCGACTCCACTCGACTTCGCTTGTTTTGCCACGACACGGTTCAACTGCGCTATACCTCGCGTCAAATCTACTATTCTACGAATCGCCCTCAGCAGCCGCTGGCTCGACTCAGCATCAACGCGAGTTCGATCCAATTCTGCTCAACTCGACTTTCAACTTGACTACATTTCGGTCGACTCTGCTCGACTTTCCTCGATGTGACTTGTCGCCATTGGAGTCGACTAGACAAACCTTTTCTCGACACGATGCTTCATTGCTTAACTCTGCTCGACTCGACCCGACTTGGCTGGACTCGACTCGATTCGACTCTTCCCAACTAGACTCGCCTCAACTCCACTCGACTTCACTTAATTCACCACGGCAGGATTCAACTGCGCTCAACGTGAGTCAACTCGACTTTTCCCGAACTGACTCAACTTCGCTCAACTCGACTCGACTCGACTAATCGGAGTTCGACGCAATTCTGCTTAGTTCGACTTTCAACTTGACTACACTACCGTCAACTCCACTCGACTTTCCTCGATGTGACTCTTCATCATTGGAGTCGACTAGACACAACTTTTCTCAACACGACGCTTCATCACTTAACTCTGCTCGACTTGACTCAACTCATCCCAACTCGACTCCCCTTGACTCTACTCGAGTTCGCTTGATTCGCCACGGCGCGATTCAATTGCACTATACCTGAGTCGACTCGACTTTTCCCGAATCGACTCAACTTCACTCAACTCGGATCGACTCGAGTTATCCCAGTTCGACGCAATTCTGCTCAGCTCGACTTTCAACTTGACTACACTCCGGTCGACTCCGGTCGAATTTCCTCTATGTGACTCGTCACCATTGGAGTAGACTAGACACAACTTTTCTTGACACGACGCTTCATCGCTTGACTCTACTCGACTCGGCTGGACTCGACTCATCCCAACTCGACTCGCCTTGACTCCACTCGACATCGCTTGATTCGCCATGCCACGATTCAACTGCGCTCGACCTGAGTCGAGTAGAATTTTCCCGAATCGACTCAACTTCACTCCACTCAGCTCGACTCGACTCATCGCAGTTCGAGGAAACTCTGCTCAGCTCGACTTTTAACTTGACTACACTACGGACGACTCTGCTCGCCTTTCCTCGACGTGACTCGTCCTCATTGGAGTCGACTAGACACAACTTTTATCGACACGACGCTTCATTGCTTGACTTTACTCGACTCGACCTGGCTCAGCTGGATTCAACTCGACTCGACTCATCCCAACTCGACTCGCCTTGACTTCACTCGACTTTGCTTCATTCGCCACGACACGATTCAACTGCGCTCGACCAGAGTCAACTCGACTTTTCTCGAATCTACACAACTTCGATCAACTCAGCTCGACTCGACTCATCGTAATTCGACGCACCTATGCTCAGCTCGACTTTCAACTGGACTACACTTTGGTTAACTCCGCTCGACTTTTCTCGACGTGACTCGTCACCATTGTTATCGGCTAGACTTGACTCGACTCGAGTATCCAACTTGACTCGTTTGACTCCAACCACTCGGCTTGATTCATTGTGCTTTCGATTCCGCTCTCTCGTAAACACCCATTATCCCAAAGCCCCCTCCCCTTCAGTTCTAAAATTAATCAATGAATATTTAAACAAAAAAAAAGAGAAAAAAGAAAAGAAAATAAATAAAAAGAAGAAAAGAAATAAAAAAAGCAAAATTAATGAAAAAGAAAAAGGGGAAAATAATAAAAATCAAACACAAGAAAATAACAAAAAAAAAGAAAAAAAGAAGAGAAAAAGAAAGCAAGAAAAAAAAACTTTTAAAAAATAATAAAAATAAAATAAAAAAATAAAATAAAATAAAAAAATAAAATAAAATAAATAAATAAAATAGAGTTAAATAAAAATAAATAAATACAGAATAAAAATAAAATAGGAAAAACAGAATTTAAGAAAATAGAAAGTCAAATAAAAATAACAAAGGTGGGAAAAGGGAAAAGAAAAAACAAAAGAGAAAATAGAAAAGAAGGTTCGAAAAGAGGGGACTTTTTTTTGGAAATTTTGGAAAATAGAAAAAAGAGGGGGGTTGGTGGCCTCAACTCTGTGGTACGCTCGTCGATCCAAGAGCTCCAAGATTCCATGGTGGTAGGCCAAGACTGGCGCTACTTAAATCCAATTCAGTGGAACGAAGAGGCATCGTTGAGAGATTCACATTATCCAGGTTAGCATCGTTTCTGTTCTGCACTTTGGAAACAAGATACATATTGTTCTTCATCGCTATGCATAAATTAAGTTCCAGATTCTTGAGAAATTGCATTTAACCAAGTCATTGAGCATGATCTGTTTGTTTTATTGAGAATGTAAATGAACTTTGATTGTCGGGGAGTGTGGAACGAGATCACACAGGGAATAGGAAAACCCGTAGCTCTTGGATCTTTTTGTTTTTGTCCTGATTTGCATTCGGGAGATTATGAGAGTAAACAG
Source organism: Canavalia ensiformis (assembly GCA_026541065.1). Taxonomy (NCBI): domain Eukaryota; kingdom Viridiplantae; phylum Streptophyta; class Magnoliopsida; order Fabales; family Fabaceae; genus Canavalia; species Canavalia ensiformis. Next base: position 71,914 of record JAMKYM010000232.1, on the reverse strand, counting down.
GATTAGCAGAACGTGACTCATGAGACCAAGATGGATTCATACTGATATATAGAGGATCAAGAAAGATAATCAAACTATTGTCACAAATAAGAGTCACTCATCGAAGAAAGGATTCGAAGTTTCCACAACATCAGTTGTTGTGCGTTAAGACGAAATAACATACATAGACCCCTACCATGAGTGGAATGTTTAATCAAGGCAAGGAGACACCCCTGGAGCGAGCTTGATGCAAACTATAGAGTCTATTATAACGATCGAATTGTGGCCTTACTATCCACGAATGATTTGGTCTTGCTACTGTTGTCATGGAGAATTGCCCTAGGCCAATGCCCGAGTAGGGTGCCTAACACCTTCTCTACTTGTAACCGACTCCCGAACCTAAATCTCTTCCTCGAGTCAGGGTTTTTTCCAAATCTTTTTCCCTTAAATAAAAATTTGGTGGCGACTCCACATCAATAAATAAATTCTTTTTTAAATTTTTACCGAGTTCGTCGTCTCGTAATTACGGTTACGACAGATGGCGACTCCACTGGGGAATTTTAGAGAGTCAAGCCCGTTTGATTGAGTGTGGATTGTGTGTGGATTGTGTTGATCTCTTTCTCATTTATTTGAATAATTTGGTAGTTTATCTATTTATTTACTGCTTGCTTATTATCTGTTGTACAACCCTAGGGTAGACGAACTATAAAATGTTATCTGTCACACTTTCCCCAATTGCAGGTATCCCCAAAAGGTTTGTATGCCCTTCGCACACACCACATATGCATGCATAAGAGTGAGGCCCTGTACCCGGGTCGGAGAGAACCCTAAGACTAGAGGGGTCCAGTGGTGTCACTTTGGATGCACGTCTTGTTTAACAATCACAAAAACCGCAGCTAGAGTGCGTCCTATTTATAATGCCCTGCAACTGGTAGCATTCCCTACTGTTGTAGCAAGCATTGTAAACTAGAACTTGGCTCTAGTGACCTTGCTACCTTAGGATTACGAACCACCCTTACGCGAGGCTCATCCATTAGAAAAGCCTAGTTCCCTAGGACAAGATACCTGTTATAGGACACTAAAAGGACACACAATTCTTTTGTCATAACCACGTGATGATTTATTGCATCATATATCAACAAATAAAGCATGTCTTCTGCATTCCATGACAATTAAAAAAAAAAAGAAAAAAAGGGGGGGGGGGGAACCATGTAATAGCTCCGCATACACGCATTGGATTTATGCATATACCAGATCTGCATAACACATTGCATGCATGTACATCATCCATATCTAATCCGTGCGGATGTCTGTATATACACAAATCATTTCATATTCATGCATTCAATTATTCAGCTAATGTCTGACTTGTGCGCCTGTTTTTCTTTCCTTTTTTGATGACCCAGATTCTTAAAGAGTACAAAAGAAAAGGGGTGAAATGGAAATTAATGTGGAATCAGTACAGTTGAGAAAGAAGAGGCGTATTGGTGCCAAACCAGTGGATCCCTCTAGTTTAGAGGAGTATGGAAATAAACTGACCAGTATACAACAAATTTCTCTGACAAAGAAATATGGAAATATATTGGGTTTGTTAAAGGTCAGGGTACAGGAAGACGCAATCACAGCGTTAGCACAATACTACGACCCTCCTCTCAGATGTTTCACTTTTTTGGATTGCCAAATGGAGCCTACCTTAGAGGAATATGAGCAGATTCTGGATTTTCCATTAGAAAGGAATAAACCATATAACCACTTGGAGCACCATGCCTCGTTTTGAGTGGTAGCACAAGCTTTGGGACTACAGGCTAGCGATCTTCTGAAGGATTATCAAGACAAAAACCGAATAAGGGGATTTACTAGAGAGTTCCTTGAAGAATATCTGCGTTATCTGGCTGATAATAATCAATGGGACGTCTTCTCAGATGTACTAGCTCTCACTATCTGTGGTTTGGTACTCTTCCCCAGCATAAAAGGTTTTGTGGATCAAGCAGCCATAGATATATTTTTAGCCAGGAAAACTAGAATGGAAAACCCTGTTGTTGCTCTCTTAGCCGACGTATATGGTACATTGGATTTTTTCCATGAGAAAAAAGGAAAGAAACTTGTGTGTTGCCTTCCCATGCTGTATGTCTGGTTAACAGCTCACATATTCAAAAGAAATACCAAGGTGCGATGTCCTATATTAGATTTTCTGTGGCTACTGTTAAGAGCAATGAATAGCCATGAATGGGCTACCCACCTTGCCAATTTGACAGAAGACCAGATCAGATGGTAACCGGCTTGGTAACAAAAGACATCCCTCATTTACCACTATAAGGGTTTCCCAAACGTCCCAATCATGGGAATCCGGGGATGCATCAATTACAATCCCATACTGGGGCAAAGACAGTTAGCTCACCCCATCAAGGAATCCCCACCGAGCAAGTTATTAACTCCATTCATCCTGAATAATGAAGGCGATTTCGCCGAGGCACTTCGAAGAGTTAGGGAAGCCTGGAGTGTGGTCACAGTAAAAGGAAAGGAGCTGGGGGTTAGAAGTTGCGAGGCCAATAAGCAATGGGTTCGAGAAAGAGCACAGCAAATTAAACTACCTTTCAAACCACGAGGATCCACCTCGGGGAGCTAGGCAGAGCCCGCAGTTATCGAGGATGAAACTGTCAAGGAGTTGAGGGAAAAACTGGAAAGCGCGACCATAAAAAATAATAAGCTAGAGGAAAGGATACTAAAGACCCAGCAGGAAAACGCAGAATTAAGGAGAGAAAATCAAGAAAGGGATGCTGCTATGGAGAGCCTTAGAGAGCAACAGAAATCTGAACGGGAATATGCGACTAAGATCCACATGAATCTTCAGGCAGCTAACAAAGAGTTAGGGATGAGGGTGCAGGAAAAAGATGCGACTTTGCAAGGAAACCAGAGAATGAGAGATACAGTTGATCAGCTGAGAGATCGTGTCCATAAGCTCAGGAGAGAAAAAGATCAAGCAATGAATGAAACGAACAGGGCGCAAGCAGAAACAAACCGGCTATTGGACGAAAAGAGTGTGCTGCAACAACATAGAGAAGACCTGAATCAACAAATCCAGAATCTAGTGGCTAAATGGGGAAAATAGGTCGACGAGGAAAAATGGAAGGTCATCGAGGTAATCAGGATGCAGCAAAGGGGTATCAGTGACCTACAAGATGAGATGCAATGGTATAAGGACACAACTGATCACTGGACTAGGTGCTTCGGGAGACTGGCTTGCTTAGCAAATACTGCTATTGAAGAAATCCCACCATTACTCAAGAGGGCTGAGGCATCATTACATCCGCTACATACCCCGCCTAAAGTCGAAGAGTTCCTTCACTTTTGTAAAGAATTGATCCTGAGAATGAACAAATATATTGCTTTAGCAAAAAAAGAAGAACAAGTTGTACCCTAAAAACATTATACTATGAATGATGAATCCGCTTTCTTACATATCTGTGTCTGATACTACGTTAATTTCCATTTCACACTCACCCAAAGCACGCTTGCGGCTAACATACTCGTCAAGATATCGGGTCCTCTATCATTTAACATAGGCACACACTTAATACATTCTTAATATGGTCTAAATTTATAAAAATGTTTTTATAATTAACTAACATACTTCGTTTCAGAAAACAAAATTGCAGACTCACGATTTCCACTTCATCCTTATAGAACACGCTCTAAAATCAGAATCATGAATGAGATAGAGGCACAAAACGAAGAGCTGCGCAATAAGGTGGCTCAGTTGAAAGAGCAGATGGCTCAGATGATGAAACTGCTAGAAAAGAGAAGCACAGAGGGACCCTCCTGGGTAGAAACTCAAGGCACAACTGGTGTGTCGATGCCTCTACAAGAGGTCGCTGATCCTGAATGGCACCCATATGGACTGCCACCCAACTACATATCCCCTTTTTCCAACCCTCCACCAACACAAGGCGTTGCTATAAACCCAACGGAAACACTCCATATAAATCCCTCGTCTATACCACAGAATGCTAATCCAAACTACACCAACTTTGCTATCATTGAAAACCCATCGTGCTCTAATACTCAAGGAACACACCCATCCAACCCTTACCAACCACCACCCCACCCACCAATCCCCTCCACTCATATACTAAGACACAATGGTCCATATGGGATGCCTCTTGCAAGCAATCAGGCAGCCGGGGTGCAACCACCTAACCCTCTCCATAATGAGACCCAATTCAGTGGAAGATGGCAGTATCTAGAAGAGCGGGTCAGGGCCATAGAAGGCAGTGGCTATGGCACAGTAGAATCATCTGATTTATGTTTGGTGCCCGATGTGATCATCCCCCATAAATTCAAGATGCTGGAATTTGAAAAATATAAGGGGATAGGCTGTCCAAGAATCCATCTGATGATGTATTGCCGAAAGATGGAATCCCATGCATATGATGACAAGTTGTTAATTCATTGTTTTCAGGATAGTTTTACCGGGGATGCAGCTACCTGGTATACTCAATTAGAGCGGACTCACATTCGCTCATGGAAAGATCTTGCTGATGCATTCCTCCGGCAATATAAATACAACATAGAGATGGCACCTGATCGATCTCAGTTACAAAATATGATCAAAAAAGAGGAAGAAACTTTCAAAGAATATGCCCAGTGATGGAGGGAGCTGGCTGCTCAGGTTTAGCCCCCTCTATTTGAGACGGAAATGATTGGGATGTTCATGGATACCCTCCCAGCGCCATTTTACGATAAAATGGTCGGCAGCGTGTCGACAAATTTCTCTGATATGGTACTTATTGGAGAACGAATTGAAAATGGCTTGCACCGAGGACAGATCATACATAATATAGTTAGTAATGTAAATATGAAAAAACCAACCAGCAACTCTTGGAAAAGGAAGGAGGGAGAGACCCACCATGTCACTATCGACCCGAACAGACAAATGGCCATGCCACCTAACTACCAAGTTCCATACCAACCCCAATACCCAGCCTACCCTCATATGGTGGCCACTTCTCAACCTGGTCACCAATTACCCTACATTCCACCCCCGTCCTTCCAACCGGTTGGCTCATTTCCACCCACATCACCACAAACAGCTCCCTAACAACAAACCCAAAAACCTTGGAACCAAAACACTAACCCAAATACCAACCCACCCCAAAGAAGGTCAAATAACAATGAAAGAAAACCGGTACAGTTTGACCCAATTCCCATGAGTTACACTAAGCTCTTACCCCGTCTGATCCAAAATTCCTTGATAGCTCCATGTCCCATGAAGCCCATAGAACCACCATACCCAAAATGGTATGATTCGTCCGCTAAATGTGAATATCATGCTGGAGCAATAGGGAATTCAACCGAGAATTGCCAAGGGTTAAAATACAAAGTGCAGAATCTGATAAATACGAAATGGATGAATTTTGAAAAAGACGCTCCTAGTATAGGGAGTAATCCGTTGCCGAATCATGGAGGACCCACGATGAATTCTATCAAGATAGAAGAGGAAGTGGATATGATCAACGAAGATTCTCAGGACATCCAAGGCCTTTGATTATCCGCTATACAGACAACATAACTATCCCAACACCTAACGGCCTGAAGCCCGTCACGATAAGAGTGCCTGGACCATTCCCCTACAAGAGCAACAAGGAGGTGCCCTGGAAGTATGATGCTGAAGTTTCTGGGGGAAAGCAGGAAGAAGAAAAACTTGAGAATTCAAGAGAGTCCACCCAAGAGGTGGTAAATATAGCAGGGATTGGGGGGATGACTAGGAGTGGTCGTATCTATACCCCCACGGAAGATAAAAGAGAAAGACCTTGTGGGGAAGCCATTCTGGCAGGCCCCGAGCCAAAATCCAGCAAAAGGGAAGAAAGGAGGGAACTTAAAAAGCTAGTTTCTGACGAAGAGGCTTGCGAGTTTTTTGAAAATGATTAGTTAGAGTAAATATGCAGTCGTTGAGCAACTGAACCGCATTCCTGCCAAAATATCATTACTGGTGTTAATGATGAATTCTAAGCCCCACAGAAAAGTATTACTGAAAATACTGAACGAGGCCCATGTGGTTCATAACTTGTTAGTAGAAAAATTTGAAGGCATTGCCAACAACCTTTACAGCCAAATAAGAATAAACATAGGCTTGAATTGGGATACAAACCAACTAGTGAAGAAAGGAGGAGTCTAAAGGAAGAGGCCGAAGAAAGAAGATGGGACAGGTTAGAAGGAAAAAGGCCCCGGATGCATAGGATCCCTCTGTGCCATATCTCTGAGAGCTTTCGGAGCGCCGGGTTTGAGACCCCAGATTTGGTGGTTGCAATAAATGAAGAAGAAGCCTGTAGCATGGATGACCTGGTGACTGCCTGCCCGCCGGAAAAAGAGTTGAATAATTGGGAGATTATCGAACTCCCTATGGCTTTTAATTCTGTTTCCAAGTAATTTGTAATTGCTTGAACAAAAAACATTTTTTCTTCTAAAGAATGATACTTTTGTACATATCTTGGATAAATGAATCTACATTTGAATTTTCCAAAAATCTACCTATCCTTGCACTTCTATATATATATTCCCGTTGCAAATGTCTCATTCCTTTCCATATATTTATTATAATGCAGATTCAAAAATAATTTGCCTAGGATTGACAATGCTAGTATTGAATCAAGTAGTTTCGACTCTGTTATTAACGAAGCCGATGAAGAAATAGAATTTGATTATGAACCTTCTGATGAGTTACTCAGGTTGGTAAACCGCGAGTCCAAGCAAATAGAACCTCATGAAGAATCCATTGAGTTAATAAATCTGGGGAGTGAGGAAGATAAAAGAGAAATAAAAGTGGGTACAGGTCATTACGGGGATAATCGTTCTAAGCTAGTATCACTCCTACGTGATTACAGTGACATTTTTGCATGGTCTTATAAGGATATGCCGGGGCTCGATACTTCTATTTTAGAGCACAGATTGCCTATAAAACCTGAGTGTACACCAGTTAAACAAAAGTTGAGAAGGATGAAGCCAGAAATGTCTCTCAAAATCAGAGAAGAAGTAAAGAAACAATTTGATGCTGGTTTTCTAGCAGTATCGAAGTATCCACAATGGGTTGCAAACATAGACCAGTCCCTAAGAAAGATGAAAAGGTTCGGATGTGTGTGGATTATAGAGACTTGAATAGAGCCAGCCCAAAAGATGACTTCCCCTTGCCACATATCGATGTCTTGGTCGGTAACACCGCCCAGTTCTCCTGTTTTCTATTCATGGATGGTTTTTCGGGATATAACCAAATTAAAATGGCCGAGGAAGATATAGAAAACCACGTTCATTACAACTTGGGGTACCTTTTGCCATAAAGTCATGCCCTTTGGGTTGAAAAATGCCGGGGCAACTTATCAAAGGGCTATGGTAACATTATTTCATGATATGATGCACAGAGAAATAGAAGTTTATGTTGATAGTATGATTGCAAAATCAAGAACTGAAGAGGATCATATCCGTGATCTACAAAATTTATTCGAACGACTTCGAAAGTTTAAACTTAGACTAAACCCATTTAAGTGCACCTTCGGTGTGAAATCAAGGAAGTTGTTGGGATTTATTGTCAGTGAAAGGGGAATCGAAGTTGACCCTGATAAAGTTTAGGCCATACTCGACATGCCTGCCCCGCGCAGAAAGAAAAAGGTTCGGGGGTTTCTAGGGAGACTAAATTACATTGCCCGGTTCCATCTTCCAATTAACGGAACGTGCGAGCCGATTTTCAAACTCTTGCGTAAAAATCAATCCATGGAATGGAAAGAGGACTGCCAAGAGGCTTTCGAAAAAGTGAAGCTCTATTTGAAAAATCCCCCGATTTTAGTACCCCCAGCCCCAGGGAGACCTTTGATTCTTTACATGACAGTGATGAATAATTCCATGGGATGCGTACTCAGTCAACAGGACACATCCGGAAAGAAGGAACACGCGGTTTATTACCTAAGCAAAAATTTCACCGACTACGAATCCAAGTACTCATTATTGGAACGTACATGTTGTGCCCTAGCACGGGCGACTCATCGACTAAGGCAATATATGCTGAGTCATACCACCTGGCTGGTGTCTAGGATAGACCCTATTAAATATATTTTCGAGAAGCCTGCTCTGTCTGGAAGAATCGCCCGGTGGTAGATGTTGCTATCTGAATATGATATTGTTTACGTAACACGAAAAGAAATTAAAGGCAGCGCACTCGCGGATTATCTGGCTCAACAGCCTCTAAATGAATATCAATCCATGCAATGCGAATTCCCGAATGAGAATTTGATGGTTGTGTTCAATGAATAAAAAGCCACAGAAAAATGGTGGACCATGTTGTTTGATGGTGCCTCTAACATAATGGGCCATGGAATCGGAGCCATATTGATCTCCCCAAAGAAGCAATATGTGCCGGTTACTGCCCGGCTGTCATTCGATTGCACTAACAACGTGGTTGAGTATGAAGCCTATATCCTAGGGATCCAAGCAGCTATCGATGCCCACATCAAGTATTTAGAAGTTTATGGCGACTCAGCTCTAGTCATCCATCAAATCAAGGGAGAATGGGAGACTCAAGATATAAAGTTGATTCCTTATCAAGCACATGTAAAAGAATTGATAGAGCATTTCGAAAATATAACATTCTCTCATATCCCTCGGGAGGATAACCAATTAGTCGATGCTCTGGCTACTTTATCCTCTATGTTCAAAATCGGAAGAGATGAGGACATGCCTCTTATTAGAATTCAGCATCGAAATCGGCAAGCTTTTTGTCAATTAATTGAGGAAGAGCAAGATGGAAAGCCATGGTTTCATGACGTCAGACAATTCTTGAAAAGCAGGGAATACCCAGTGGGCTCCTCAGAAAATGATAAGAGGACTCTGAGAAGATTGGCCATGAATTTCTTCCTTAACGGAGAAGTGCTGTACAAGCGCAATCACGATATGGTTCTGCTTAGATGTGTTGATGCGGCAAAAGCTATTCAAGACTGTAAAAGAAGTTCATGAAGGGTCCTTTGGCACTCACGCGAATGGGCATGCAATGGCAAAAAATATTCTCAGAGCCGGGTATTACTGGCTAACTATGGAGGCCGATTTCTATAAATATGCCAAGACTTGCCACAAATGCCAGATTTACGCTGACAATATCAATACGACAGCAACATCCCTCAATGTGTTATCATCGCCTTGGCCATTCGCAATGTGGGGATGGACGTCATTGGACCAATTGAGCCCAAGGCGTCCAATGGACACCGCTTTATCTTAGTAGCTATCGATTATTTCACCAAGTGGGTTGAAGCGGCCTCTTACGTCAGTGTAACCTGGAATGTGGTGGTAAAGTTTATTAAGAAAGAATTGATCTGTCGGTATGGACTGCCGGAAAGGCTCATTACAAATAATGGCACTAATCTAAACAACAAGATGATGAGAGAGCTATGTGACCAATTCAAAATCCAGCATCATAACTCGTGCCCTTATCGGCCAAAGATGAATGGAGTGGTAGAAGCCGCTAATAAGAATATTAAGAAGATTGTACAAAAAATGGTGTTAACATACAAAGACTGGCATGAAATGCTCCCCTACGCTCTTCATGCTTATCGTACCTCAGTTCGCACCTCTACTGGAGCAACCCCATTTTCGCTTGTCTACGGAATGGAAGCAGTACTCCCTATCAAAGTGGAAATTCCGTCACTAAGAGTGTTAAAAGATACAAAATTAGAAGAAGCTGAATGGGTCCAGAGTCGCTTGGACCAGTTAAACCTAGTAGACGAGAAAAGGTTGACTGCGATGTATCATGGCCAATTATACCAAAAAAGGATCAAAAGAGCATTTGCAAAGAAAATACACCCTCGGGAATTTCACGAAGGGGACTTGGTGTTAAAGAAGATGTTGCCAATGCAGAATACACTCCAAGGAAAATGGACCCCAAACTATCACGGACCATACGTGGTCAAGAAGGCATTTTCTGGAGGAGCCCTGATTTTGACAGACGTGGATGGGAAGGACTTACCCAATCCCACAAACTCCGACGCAGTTAAAAGATATTATGTGTAATCGTTTAGAAAAATACACAAAAGGCCCGCTAGGTCGAAAACCTGCAAGGGCGGCCTAGGAAAAAGTTAGGGCGCACAAAAGTCTGCTAGGTCGAAAACCCGCAAGGGCGGCCTAGGAAAAAGTTAGGGCACACAAAAGGCCTGCTAGGTCAAAAACCCCGCAAGGGCGGCCTAGGAAAAAGTTAGGGCACACAAAAGCTCGCTAGGTCGAAAACCCTGCAAGGGTGGCCTAGGCAAAAGTTAGGGCACACAAAAGGCCTGCTAGGTCGAAAACCCACAAGGGCAGCCTAGGAAAAAGTTAGGGCACACAAAAGGCCCGCTAGGTCGAAAACCCTGCAAGGGCGGCCTAGGAAAAAGTTAGGGCACACAAAAGCCCGCTAGGTTGAAAACCCCGCAAGGGTGGCCTAGGCAAAAGTTAGGGCACACAAAAGCCCGCTAGGTCGAAAACCCGCAACGACGGCCTATGCAAAAGTTAGGGCGCACAAAAGGCCCGCTAGGTCGAAAACCCCACAAGGGCGGCCTAGGCAAAAGTTAGGGCGCTCAAAAGCCCGCTAGGTCGAAAACTCGCAAGGGCGGCCTAGGCAAAAGTTAGGGCATACTAAAAACCCACTAGGACGGCCTGAGCAAAATAAGAGTGTGTAAGCATTGGGGAAAATGTCCTAACGGAACAACAGTAGAATTTAGGGACTAAAGTTGGGACAAGTTAAAGATAAGTATTCAGCGCAAGGCCAAGGGTATTGAAACAAGGGCCAGATACTAGGGCAAATTTCACAGAGTTCGCTAAGACAGTTTAAACGTTGGGGAAGAGTTCTCGAAGGCAGAAGTTGTGACTCAACTACAGTCAGGTCAGTACTAGGGAAAATTTTGTTTTTGAAAAAGCTAGCTTAATGGCTTAGAGGAAGTCTGCTAAAGTTCAATACTAGCATTGTTACCTACCAAGGCATGCCACTACCCTGAGTTTCAACATCTAGCAAATAGATAAACCTATATTGGTGTACATGATTTACTACCCACCGTTTCTTCTAGCCTCCATGTGTTGTGTTCAATTGTATATCCATAATCCGTGTATACGTACAAAAGCAAAACACGAAATTATCAAAACGGCAGTTACTTATACTAAAACTACTTTTTAAATCACTTGAGTTCAATAATTTTGAATGAATGACCAAAATACCATGATCTGAACTAACTATGTTCCATGGAATAGTCTACGTAATGGACGAGTCGGTCAATGATGCAGAAAAAAAGATGAAACACTGGCTCTAGCTCATCCCGGAAAGGTAGAGCAGTGCTATAGAGAGGCACGGAAATCTGGTCTGTAGATAAAAAAACAACAAAATGATTAATGATCAAGTAAAATTCGTCGGAAACCCTCATGTTAATTTCTGCATTCAGCCTATCACACAAGGCTATGCTTGTTTAATTTCTGCATTCTCAGCCTATCACACGAGGCTACGCATGTTTAAATTTCTGCATTTTCAGCTTATCACATGAGGCTATGCATATTTAATTTCTGCATTTCCAGCCTCTCACACAAGGATACGCATGTTTAATTTCTGCATTTTTAGCCTATCACACGAGGCTCTACATGTTTAAATTTCTGCATTTCAGCCTATCACACGAGGCTCTGCATGTTTAAATTTCTGCATTTCACCCTATCACACAAGGCTCTGCATGTTTCAATTTCTGCATTTTCAGCCTATCACACGAGGCTATGCATGTGTAATTTCTGCATTTTCAATCTATCACACGAGGCTACGCATGTTTAAATTTCTGCATTTTCAACCTATCACACGAGGCTATGCATCTTTAATTTCTGCATTTCAGCCTATCACACGAGACTCTGCATGTGTAAATTTCTGCATTTAAGCTTATCACACGAGGCTCTGCATGTGTACATCTCTGCATTTTAGCCTATCACACGAGGCTCTGCATGTTTAAATTTCTGCATTTCGGCCTATCACACGAGGCTCTTCATGTTTACATCTTTGCATTTCAGCCTATCACACGAGGCTCTGCATGTTTAAATTTCTTCATTTAAGCCTATCACACGAGGCTCTACATGTTTACATCTCTGCATTTCAGCCTATGACACGAGGCTCTGCATGTTTAAATTTCTGCATTTCAGCTTATCACACGAGGCTCCGCATGTTTACATTTCTGCATTTCAGCCCATCACACGAGGCTCTGCATGTTTAAATTTCTACATTTTAGCCTATCACACGAGGCTCTGCATGTTTATATTTCTGCATTTCAGCCTATCACACGAGGCTCTGCATGTTTACATTTCTGCATTTCAGCCTATCACACGAGGCTCTGCATGTTTAAATTCCTGCAAAAAATCAGCATGGTAAACTTCTCTCAATTTATCCCATAAAGCTTAGTATCTCAAAACTCTGGCCTACCACACCAGGCCACTTTTTTTAGGATTCCCGATCAAGGTGCCAATGTATTTTGCAGTTTCCGGACAGAATTGATTCACGTCTTTACTCACTTCTTACCTCGATAATACGGGTAGTATCCCCGTATTATCTGGTAAGAACTAAGTAAAGAGGGGCAAACTGTGAACACCAATTCCTGTCCGAAACAGTTTAATTAAATTAAAGACGTATTGAAAGGAAAAGAAGAAAAGGAATAAAAAAAAAGAGTAGAGATAATGGGTAACAAATATATAAAAGATAAAAAATAAATAGTAAGTAATACAAATCAAAAATAATAATAATAACAATAATAATAACAATAATGATAATAAGGAAATAATAAACAAAGGGTAAATAAAGAAAATAAAACAAAAGAAAAAAAAAAGACGGGATTAGTCCTTGTCCTAGTGAGCTAGGGTTAGTTAGGAATTAGTTAGGGTTAGTTAGGGTTGTTATGATCAGGTTAGGAATTAACCAAGGGTAGGTTGGGTATTACCATGGTTAGAAGGGGGTATAAAGGGAATTCTTGGGAATTTGAAAGGGGACTTTTGATACGAAAACGAAATAAGGGGGAGAAGAAGCGAACTCTCTGCATAGGAAGACATAGAGGTTATTGTCTCAAGCATTTTTTGAATCCTTTGGGGGAAGGGATTTGGAAAAACCATCTGGTCGGAAGGAGCATTCTTGGTCTTCAGATTCTCTCATTTCGCTCTAAGCTTTCGAGAAACTCTCTAAAATTCATGAAGGGGGTCACGTTCCTGTTTTCCCTTGAATTCGCTTCAAATCCTTCGCTTTTCTTGGAGAAATCTTTGGCTTGAAGCTGATATAATTCTTGTTCATTGCTCCCCTCGACTTCTGTTGGAATCTCTTGGCGAAATTCCAAAGTTGTTTCAATTTTCCACCCCACACTCCAGATTTCTAAGAAGGGGGGACTTCAGTTTTGGGGGATTCCCGGCTGAATTCTGAAAATTTCTCATACGCTCTGCTCTGTTGGTAGCTTCTCTGATTCTAGTGGCAACTTGGCGAAGATTTTGCTATCGTCTCTGGATATCTTCGTTTCTTTATGGCTGGTTTTCACCTTTCGCTCTGCATTTTCAGGTCAGGTTCTAAACTCTTGCTAAAACTATCATTCTCAATTCTGTTTCCATACATTGTAGAACATTATCCGTCTCTGCTCCCCGAGAATGATTTTAGGCTAAGAAGTTATAACTCCCATCTTTAGCTTTAGTTCGAGGTTCTCGATCAATTGCATGTGATATCCCAGAATATAGGTTGTAACGAGTCTGTGATGTATTTAGTTTCCAAGAATATGCCAAGGAACAGGTTATCTCTGTGAATCCTAGAGTCAAGTTATGTGTATAAGCTGCACCATTTTGGCATTTAGTGGAATGACCTTTCATGTTTGTTGCTTTGCTTATTAAATCTTGGCAAGAGATTGAGTAGTGTACCTGTTCTGAGCCGAAATTAGCTGATTCATGGATTAGGTTTGGCATAGGTTGAAACAAACCAATTTCTGCTGTCTCTGGATTAAGAATAAGCCAGTCCGCATAAGAGGTTCTGAGTAAACTTTGATGTACCATTAAAACAGGAATTAGATCCCCAGGTCTGTCAGGCCAGAGTTAATAATTCTTCACCAAAGAAGGCAGAACTTGAGTAAATTCATAACTCTCAGGTACCGAGGATCAAATTTTATGTGGTCTATATCAGTAAAGAGTGTGTGCTTAAACCTTAGAGTCTGAGCAAAATCCTTTAGAACGTAGAAAGCCTCGGGTCAATTGCCTTAAGGGTTTTCTATTCTCTGAGTAGACACAAGTCTGTCAAGGGACTCAGGAGTACTAATAGCGAGTCCAAATAGCCCATTGTGATGAACTCCAGCAGTAATTGACATGAACATAACCTGAAAGTCTAGTTATTGGAGTTAGTCACCATCTATATCTGTTTCATATCAGTAATAAAGTAGGTTTCTTAGGGTAAATTCTATCTGGTTTTCCTTTCAATTATAGTTGTAAGGCTGATATCTGATAAGCAAAGAGAATTGACTCTGAAAATAAGGAATCCCATGGCTCCAGGTTTAAATTTAAGAGGTGTCAAAGGGGGTTGCTGGAGCATCCAGGCTAAGGACAAGTTCAGAACCCCAAGCTTAAGTGTCTGGTATATAGGTCGAAGGTTAAAACAGTAGCTTAATAGAAATGACTTCAATCCTCAGGCACATAAGGTTCATTGAACTCAGTTAATAAAGGCTGAAAAACTAAGTAATTACCAAGACCCCAAAGTAGATACAACTAGCATTGATAGGAGGGATTTGAACTGCCAGAAGTTGACCTTTTGGTGACCCTCTGTTAGTCATGTCTTGTACCCCCTCAATGTCATTAAACAGGCTCATCTCTAGACTCTGTCTGAGAGATTGAAAGGAAATTAGGGTTAGAGATGGTGTTTTAGTACTCATCTCAAATCTGTCACACCAGCCAATACAATGCTAACCTCCATGATGTAGAATTGACCTGTCATACACTGCTAGGAATACAGTAGTTCAAATGCAGGGACGCAATCCTTGCTTGCAGGGTACCCTTCATGTCATAAATGTCACCAATTCAGGTTTAGCTAGGAGTCCTAAAAATATAGAGAAGTAACTAGGAATCTGTTCCAAAATAGCTCTAATAGAATGGCTTGATGTAGACATATACTTTTTTGCTAATTCACCCCGGAACCTAGGTCAGTATCCAAATAAGCATTCTAGGATTCGTCTAAGCATAGAACAGAACTAGGCCTATACATAGGTGATTTGGTGCACCAACACTTAAGACTCTTGAGACTTTGCATTAATGGCCAGCCATGGAACACCTTCCATGATCTCTAAACAGACCCAGCTAGGACTGAAAATACCCTTAGACAATTGATCTAGATTTCTTTTGGTTAAAGTCCTAAGCTGTAATGCTGGTCTGAAGACTCCCTGCCCTGGCTCATGGTTTGCAAGCCTGGACGTTGCGGTTACAGAATCAGGAGTGAGGTCTCAGTTACCCAAATTTAACAATCAGTGTAAGACCATGGTTCCCTACCCTGCACTAAATGACCCTGGGAATAACAGCAATCATATTAGCTTGGTGCAGAAATTGAACCTTAAGATAGCTACAACATTAGACCCTGCGATGTGCCCAACGAATTGGTATAGAATTTATCCTTACTAAAATTCCTGACTAGATTCCTGGTGATCTGCCTTAGAACCCTTTAGGTCTGACTATAACATAGAACGCTACCCCTGACAGCCCAAGGTTACAGAAAGCTAAGTTGGAGTCCTACTATTGGACAAGAGCTTCAACACTTGTCTTGACAATTTGCTGTTTGATCCAACTAGTCGCTCCTAGGCCTAAGCTAATTGCAAGTTTTGTGTAAGTCCCTCTGGGGTCCTAAAACCATAAGCTTCTTCTAGGTTGTCAGTACAAACTCTAAATTTTGTTAAAACAGGAGGTAGAAACTTATTCCATAACCCATAAATATGCAATTTTTGATCTGGTAGGTCCAAGGCAATAGCAGGTTGATAGATGGCTAAGAAAAATACCAGAGTATGTGAAATGCTAGATAACCCATCCTAATCCTGAATAAAAGAACCTGACTGGAAGAATAAAGCTGGTAGCCCTTAATGCATAAATAATTTGGTTCATACTAAAAACTGATAAGCTTATAATTAAAAGTGTACTCTAGACTAGAAATAAACTGCTGGGTTAAGGAACTCACTGAGCTGAATGCAGGAATACTGTTCATATCCTGGTTTGTGGGAACTTAGGCGAACATGTGACATTTATAAAATTGTCATCAAGACATGACAAACCTCTAAGACCCTGTCAATATTGCTCAAAGGGGCTGCACTATGAAACAATGATAATGCTGGCCATAAACATATAGAACATTCCGATTCCCAAATAACTATTGACTATATAAATCACGTTCAGATTCGCAGTTTAATTTTGAGCCCTCTGGATCTGCACAAGTTCAGTTTCTATACAAGCAGTAATGACACAGTATGCGAGTAAGATTATAGAATTCCTTAAGATACCCCATGATAAAAAAGAACAATACGATTAAAACCCAAGAAAACTCACCTGAATAGCTTACCAATGGTTGATTGAGTTGGATAGGCTTCGCAAATGAATTTGATAATGCTTAGCGGTTTCATGAGTCTGGAATTCCAGACCCATCACTCAAAGGTTTAAGGCAATTCAAATAAGCTCAAACACCAAATTAAGGTCTAGCATATAGCTTCACAACTAGTAGCATCGGGGATCAAGTTCGAAGTCTATAACCACGATCTCTGTTCTTATATACCTCTTTCAAGTTATCTTTTCTAAAAATCTTCAATCTTTAAAAAGATCCGAGGTCTCAAGCAATGAACTCCGAAGTTGAAAGTGCAGCATACCCTGTCTTTAGATGTTTGAAGAATTATATGAGTCGCAGTGCAACCCCCACTTGCCTTCGACTCTGTGCATGTGGATCAGAGATCTCCTTTTTTTGTCCTTCATCCAGATCAGAATAATCAAAAAGACTTAAAGCGTTTTTCTTCATTCCACATAAAACTTTCCGAGGGTCAAGCCTTCACAAAACCAGAACTACGTAAGCCTTGAGTTTCCCATTGCACCGGGGAATACGTAGGAGCAGGATCAAGTCCTGTCAGGCTAATCTCCATCAATCTATTTATTTTGACGCTAATTAAAGGGATCAAACATTTTTCTAAAACCACACACTCAGTTCAAGGGTACCATTCTTCGGAACGGGCGAGTAGGGTGCCTAACACCTTCCCTACATGTAACCGACTCCCGAACCTAAATCTCTTCCTCGAGTCAGGGTTTTTTCCAAATCTTTTTCCCTTAAATAAAAATTTGGTGGCGACTCCACATCAATAAATAAATTCTTTTTTAAATTTTTAGCAAGTTCGTCGTCTCGTTGTAATTACGGTTACGACAGAAATGAATACCACAAATTCCTAGTCAACCATGCAGTTCGTTCTCAGCATGCAAATCACAATTTGTGGGCAAAGTGCTCATAAGCCAAAACCTTTATACTACCAAGGATCATGACCCAGCTCGAGGTGATTCGGTACCCCCATGCACGTGGACATAGTGGACCCTCAAATGGTGCATACCAACCCTCCGCATAGACCAACGAGGGGTCACATGGTTGAATTCTTGTCCAGAAATACTTGCTCATAATATGGGGTCCATCTAATGATCATTGTTAGCCACCAATCGGCCACCCCAGGAAGTATCTCATAAGAGCAATTTGGCACACACAAGGTAGTTGACAAATGAATGCGTACCAAAATTGAGAAGTGCACACATCATAGGTAACAGGCAAAAGCATGAAAACAATGAACGCAGGGGCACGACTACCATTGAGGTAATAACATGCATCATAGAAACCAAAGGGAGGGAGGGTCTGATCCTAACATTGATGCGATTCGTCAGAGATATAGTCCACCCTCAACACAGGTCCCGTGGTTAGAAGCATAAGAATTAAACCTGCAATTGCTTCGGTTTAGCTTCGATTGGGTGGGATAACTAGAACTGAACAAGGCTGATTTGGGAATGAGGAACAGGGAGGAACGATGTTGCAAAGGACCCTGGTTCGAAAGCGTACATGCATGAGCATGGCTCCACCAGATGCGGGCCAAAACATCAAGTCAAAATTAAAGAGAGTTAAGTCAAAACTAAAAGGCTTAGCCTAGTGGACGAGCGTCACTCACTGCCTCAGGGTCTAGGGTTCAAAACCCCCTTTGGCACCAAAATTCCTTTTAAGAAGATCCAGCCACTCTAAGCCGCCTAAGCCACCATAACAAGCCATCCCCAAGCCGAACCTTGTGAGCCATGAGCCATCCGAAACCTTTCCAAGCCACCGAGCCAGCCATCATCCAAACGAGCCATGAAGGCCATGTAAGCCTGACGGTGAGGGCCCCACCACATGAGTAGACTTGGGTAATTATAGTCCAATCCTTAGATTCTTCAAAATTACAACTAAGTCCTTGCTCCCTTCAAAATTACAGTTAGGCCCCCAAATTGCCCAAAATTACAGTTTGGACCCCTGTACTTCCAGAAATTGCACATTGGCCTATACACTTGCAGAAATTACAAATTGGACCCCTAGACTTCCAGAAATTATAGTTTGGCCCCTCAATTTCCCAAAATAACAGTTTGAACCTTAAACTTTTCATATTTACATTTTGACCCCTAAACTTTTCATATTCACATTTTGACCCCCAAACTTCCCGAAAGTCCGCTTAAGCCCCCGCGTCTCCCATCGTTACAAATCAAGAAAACAATTAAATAAAAATCTCATTTTTGCTTTCCTTAATCTCACGCAATAGGTCCTAAAAACGAACTGGTAGCTTTTTCTGTTGTTCGTTGTTTAGAGGTCTGTATGGGTCCAAGTCCAGCCGTAGTTGTCTTGGGCCCTGTGCATATGTGGATTGGGATTGCCCCTCCTTTCCTTTGTTTGCTATTAAATAAAAATCTCATTTTTGCTTTCCTTAATCTCACGCAATGGGCCCTAAAAACAAACTCGAAGCTTTTTGTGCTCTTCGTTGTTTAGAGGTCCGTATGGGTCCAAGTGCAGCCGTAGTTGTCTTGGGCCCTGTGCATATGTGGATTGGGATTGCCCCTCCTTTCCCTTGTTTTCAATTGAATAAAAATCTCATTTTTTCTTTCCTTAATCTCACGCAACGAGCTCTAGAAACGAACTGGTAGTTTATTCTGCTGTTCATTGTTTAGAGAATCATATGGGTCCAAGTGTAGCCGTAGTTGCCTTGGGTCCTGTGCATATGTGGATTGGGATTGCACCCTTAAAATATTTTGAAAAAAAGGGACAACAATGCTTTTGCTTTTTAAACTCCATTCGAA
Source organism: Canavalia ensiformis (assembly GCA_026541065.1). Taxonomy (NCBI): domain Eukaryota; kingdom Viridiplantae; phylum Streptophyta; class Magnoliopsida; order Fabales; family Fabaceae; genus Canavalia; species Canavalia ensiformis. The sequence goes on along the minus strand of JAMKYM010000232.1, from coordinate 52,588 downwards.
GGTCGAGCCTTCAAATTAAACCAGAACTACGTAAGCCTTGAGTTTCCCATTGCACCAGGGAATACGTAGGAGCAGGATCAAGTCCTGTCAGGCTAACCCCCATCAAGTATTTATTTTCACACTAATTAAAGGGATCAAACAATTTTCAGATAATCACACACTGAGTTCAAGGGTATTGTTCTTCGGAACAGGTGAGTGGGGTGCCTAACACCTTCCCCATTCGTAACCAACTCCCGAACTTCGAATCTCATCCTCGAGTCGGGTTTTTTCCAAATCCTTTTCCTTTAATAAAAATTTGTGGTGGCGACTCCACACATATCAAATTAATGTTCTATTTTAAATTTTAGCGAGTTCTTCGTCTGGTCGTAATTACGGTTGAGACAGATGGCGACTCCACTGGGAACATTAGAGAGTCAAGCCTGTCCAATTGAGTATGTCAAATTGATCCCTTCCCTATTTATTTGCATGATTTATTTGCCTATTATCTATCTGTTTGTTTATCTGTTTATTCTCTGTATAACCCTTGGATAGACAAACAATAAATGGCTATATGTATATCTGTACAATTTCCCCAATTGCAGGTATCCCAAATTCGTGTGCCCTCATACATTGCATATGCATTCATCATGAGTGGGGCCCTATACCCGGGTCTGAGTGCAGCCTAGGATTAGAGGGATCTAGTTGTGTGACTTTGGGGCTTACGTCTTGTTTGACTATCACGAAAATCCCGGCTAGAGTGCTTCCTATTTGTAATGCTCTACAACTGGTATCTTTTTCTGCTGTTGTGGCAAGCATTGCAGACTGGAACTTGGCTCTAGTGACCTCTTATACCGCAAGAATTACAAACTACCTTACGAGAGGTTCATATAAAAGGCCATAGACCCTTAGGACAGGTAACCCACATTAAAGGCAAGGAGGGCACACATACCCCTTTCAAGATACAAGACTCACATGATGCTCACAGGAATTCAAACCGAAGTGGTGAAAGGAAGTTAAAATCTGAAATTGGGGGAAATACAGAAAATTAAGAAAGAAAAATCAAATCAAATAAAAATCAAGAAAATTAGAAACTCCTAGGGAAAATTAGAAAAATAATTTGTGAAAAATATTGAAAATATAAAAAAATTCAAAAAGAGAGAAAATGAAGTTCAAAAGAAAATCTAAAGAATGTCTTTTAGCAAAACTAAAAAGGTTTTCAAACAAAACCAAAAGTTTATAGAAAAATAAAGAATAGAAAAACTCATAAAAATCATAAAATGGCTTAAAACTAAAAAAAATAGCTTTTAATCATTTTTTTAAAAAAAAACCCAAAACATCTATAATTATTTGTGCATAGCATGCACTCATTCATTCATTCATGCATAAATTTATCATCAAAAAGAAAGAATTCAAAAAATCATTCCCCACATTCTTCATTTGCATCAACACTTTTATCACTCATGATTGTTCACATTCAAAATTGTTTCTCAAAGAAAATAATTTTTAACTTTAAACAGAAAAATTAGAGAAAGACAGTCTCCTCGACATCCTTATAGAACCAGATCACAATCAGGAATCATGATGAGCTAGAAAGACAAAACGAGGAGTTGAGAAATGAGGTCAAGGCTTTGAAAGAGCAGATGACCAAGCTGATGGAGGCCATCCAACAATCTAAACAAAAGGAGGCAAGGGAATCTCTTCCGAAAGAACCAACTGACCTGTCATATCCTCCTGGGTTCACTCCACAAAACCCCCTTCACCCTTAACCATACCTCCACAAACCGAAGGGGTTCATTATGGGTTTCCTCATGGGCATGCACACACACAAGCCCAAACACAAACCCAAACACATAACCTACCTTCAAACACCACAGGCATCCCTTATGCCGTTCCGAACACCACCTCATAGGCCTACCGAGCAGCCGTTGGGGGAACGAATCCGATGTTCACCCAAGGGCCTTACCCTGTGTACATACCATCTTCCCAACCTCACCACATGCTTAAGGAATACCCAAGCCATCCTTCGACTAAGGATACAGAAAAGTGGAAGGGTCTAGAGGACGAATTCGGGGCAATCGAGGGAAGTACTTACGAAGCCAGAGATGCAGCCAACCTATGCCTAGTCCTAGATGTGATCATCCCTCCAAAATTCAAGGTTCCTGAATTTGAAAAATATCAAGGAACTAGCTGCCTGAAGAGCCACTTGGCTATGTACTGCAAGAAGATGTCTCCCTGTATGCATCGACGTGACTCGTCAGCATTGGAATCGACTATATGCAACTTTTCTCAACACGACGTTTCATCGCTTGACACTGCTCGACTCGACCCGACTCGGCTACACTCGACTTGACTCGACTCATCCCAAACTGACTCGCTTCAACTCCACTGGACTTTGTTTGATTCGCCACGACACGATTCAACCACGCTCAACCTGAGTCGACTCGACTTTTCCCGGAATCGACTCAACTTCGCTTAAGTCGGCTCCACTCGACTCATCGCAAGTCGACGCAACTCTGCTCAACTCGACCTTCAACTTGACTACACTCCGGTCGAATCCGCTCGACTTTCCTCGACGTGACTCGTCACCATCGGAGTCGACTAGACACAACTTTTCTCAACACGACGCTTCATCGCTTGACTCTACTCGACTCGACCCGACTCGCTTGGACTCGACTAGACTCGACGCATCCTAACTCGACTCGCCTTCACTCCACCTGACTTCGCTTGATTCGCCACGACATAGTTCAACTGCGCTAGACCTGAGCCGACTCGACTTTTCCTGAATCGACTCAACCTCGCTCAACTCGGCTCGACTAGACTCATCGCAGTTCGACCCCACTCTGCAGAGCTCGGCTTTCAACTTGACTACACTCCTGTCGACTACGCTCCATTTTCCTCGACGTGACTCGTCACCATGGGAGTCGACTAGACGCAACTTTTCTCAACATGACGCTTCATCGCTTGACACTACTCGACCTGACCCAACTCGGCTGCACTCGACTCGACTCGACTCATACCAACCGGACTCGCCTTTACTCCACTTGACTTCGTTCGATTCGCCACGACACGATTCAACCGCGCTCGACATGAGTCGACTCGACTTTTCCCAAATCAACTCAACTTCCCTTAACTCAGCTCTACTCGACTCATCGCAGTTCGACGCAACTCTGCTCAACTTGACTTTCAACTTGACTACACTCCGGTCGACTTCGATCGACTCTTCTCGACGCACCTCGTCACCATTGGAATCGACTAGACACAACTTTTCTCAACCCAACCATTCATCGCTTGACTCTGCTCGACACGATCCGACTTCGCTGCAGTCGAATTGACTCGACTCTTCCCAACTCGACTCGCCTTGACTCCACGCGAATTTGCTTAATTCGCCACGACACGATCTAACTGCGCTCGACCTGAGTTGACTCGACTTTTCCTGAATCGACTCAACTTCGCTCAACTCGACTCGGCCCAACTTTCCTCGACGTGACTCGTTCCCATTGGAATCGACTAGACACAACTTTTCTCGACACGACGCTTCATCGTTGGACTTTACTCGACTCGACCCGACCCGGCTGGACTTGACTCGACTCGACTCATCCCAACTGGACTCGCCTTGACTCCACTCGAATTCGCATGTTTCACCACGACACGATTCAACTGCACTATACCTGAGTCGACTCGACTTTTCCCGAAGCGACTCAAGTTCGCTCAACTCGGCTCAATACGACTTATCGCTATTCGACGCAATTCTGCTTTGGTCGAATTTCTACTTGACTACACTTTGGTCGACTCCGCTCGACTTTCCTCAACGTTACTCGTCACCATTGCAGTTGACTAGACACAACTTTTCTGGACACGACACTTCATCGCTTGACTCTGCTCGACTCGACCCGACTCGGCTGGACTCAACTCGGCTCAAATCATCCCAACTGGACTGGCCTTGACTCCGTTCAAGTTCTCTTGATTCGCCACGATCCGATTCAACTGCGCTCGACCTAAGTCGACTCGACTTTTCCTGAACGGACTCAACTTCCCTCAACTCGGCTTGACTGGACTCATCGCAGTTCGACACAACATTGCTCAGCTCGGCTTTAACCTTGACTACATTCCGGTCGACTCAGCTCGACTTTCCTCGACGTGACTCGTCACCATTGGAATCGACTAGACAAAATTTTCTCGACATGACGCTTCATCGCTTGACTCTGCTCGACTCGACCCGACTCGGCTGGGCTCTACTCGATTCGATTCTTTCCAACTCGACTCGCCTTGACTCCACACTACGTCGCTTGTTTCACCATGGCACAATTCAATTGCACTATACCTGAGTCGACTCGACTTTTCCTGAATCGAATCAACTTCACTCAACTCGGCTCGACTCGACTTATCGCAGTTCAACTCGATTCTGCTCAGCTTGACCATCAACTTGACTACACTCCCGTCGGCTCCGGTCGACTTTCCTCGACGTGACTCGTCACCATTGGAATCGTGTAGACACAATTTCTCGACACGACGCTTCATCGATTGACCCTGCTCGACTCGTCCCGACGAAGCTGGGCTGTACTCGACTCGATTCATTCCAACTTGACTCGCCTTCACTCCACATGACGTCGCTTGTTTCACCATGGCACGATTCAACTGCGCTATACCTGAGTCGACTCAACTTTTCCTTAATCGAATCAACTTCACTCAACTCGGCTCGACTCGACTTATCACAGTTCGACGCAATGCTCCTCAACTTGACTATACTCCGGTCGACTACACTCGACTTTCCTCAGCGTGACTCGTCACCATTGGAGTCAACTAGACACAACTTTTCTTGACACGACGCTTCATCACTTGACTCTGCTCGACTCGACCCGACATGGCTGGACTCAACTCGGCTGGAATTATCCCAACTGGACTGGCCTTGACTCCACTCAAGTTTGCTTGATTCGCCACGCCACGATTCGACTGCGCTCGACCTGAGTCGACTCGACTTTTCCCAAATGGACTCAACTTCGCTCACCTCGACTCAACTTGACGCATCGCTGTTCGACACAACATTGCTCAGCTCGACTTTAACCTTGACTACCCTCCGGTCGACTGAGCTCGACTTTCCTCGACGTGACTCGTCACCATTGGAATCGACTAGACACAACTTTTCTCGACACGACGCTTCATCGTTGGACTCTTCTCGACTCGACCTGACGCGGATGGACTTGACTCGACTAGACTCGACTCATCCCAACTGGACTCGCCTTACATCCACTCGAATTCGCATGTTTCGCCACGACACAAATCAACTGCACTATACGTGAGTCGACTTCACTTTTCCCGAATCGACTCCACTTCGCTCAACTCGACTCGACTCGACTCATCGCAGTCCGGCGCAACTCTGCTCAGCTCGACTTTCAACTTTGATTACACTCCGGTCGACTGTGCTCGACTTTCATCGACGTGACTCGTCACCATTGGAGTCGACTAGACACAACTTTTCTCGACACGACGCTTCATCGCTTGACTCTGCTTGAGCCGACCCCACTCGGTTGGACTCGACTCATCCCAACTCGAGTCGCCTTTACTTCACTCGACTTCGCTTGATTCCCCACGGCACAGTTCAACTACGCTCAACCTGAGTCGGCTCGACTTTTCCCGAATCGACTCAACTTTTCCTAACTCGGCTCGACTCGACTCATCCCAATTTGACGTAACTCTGCTCAACTCGACTTTTAACTTGACTACACTCCGGTTGACTCCGCTCGACTTTCCTCGACGTGACTTGTCACCATTGGAATTGACTAGACACAACTCTTCTCGACACGCTGCTTCATTGCTTGACTCTGCTCGACTCGATCCGACTCAGCTGGACTCAACTCGGCTCGAATCATCCCAACTGGACTCGCCTTGACTCCACTCGAATTTGCATGTTTGGCGACGACACGATTCAACTACAGTATACCTGAGTCGATTCAAATTTTCCCGAATCGACTCACCTTCGCTCAACTCGACTCGACTCGACTCATCGCAGTTCGACACAACATTGCTCAGCTCGACTTTAACCTTGACTACTCTCCGGTCGACTCATCTCGACTTTCCTCGACGTGACTCGTCACCATTGGAATCGACTAGACACAAATTTTCTTGACACGACTCTTCATCGTTGGACTCTACTCGACCCGACCAAACGCGGCTGGGCTCTACTAGACTCGACTCATCCCAACTGGACTCGCCTTGACTCCACTCGAATTCGCATGTTTCGCCACGACACGATTCAACTGCACTATACCTGAGTCGACTCGACTTTTCCCGAATCGACTCAACTTCGCTCAACTCGGCTCAACACAACTTTTCGTAGTTCTACGCAATTTTGCTTAGCTCGACTTTCTACATGACTACACTCTGGTCGACTCCGCTTGACTTTCCTCAACGCTACTCGACACCATTGGATTCGACTAGACACAATTTTTCTCGACACGAAGCTTCATCGCTTGACTCTGCTCAACTCGACCCGACTCACCTTGACTCAACTCGGCTCGAATCATCCCAACTGGACTGTCCTTGACTCCACTTGAGTTCGCTTGATTCGCCACGACCCGATTCAACTGTGCTCGACCTAAGTCGACTCGACTTTTCCCGAATGGACTCAACTTCGCTCAACTCGGCTCAACACGACTTATCGCAGTTCTACGCAATTCTGCTTAGCTCGACTTTTTACTTCACTACACTCTGGTCGACTCCGCTCAACTTTCATAACCGTTACTCATCACCATTGGAGTTGACTAGAAACAACTTTTCTCGACACGACGCTTCATCCCTTGACTCTGCTCGACTTGAGTCGACTCGATTGGACTCAACTCGGCTCGAATCATCCCAACTGGACTGACCTTGACTCCACTTGATTTCGCTTGATTCCCCACGACCTGATTCAACTGCGCTCGACCTAAGTCGACCTGACTTTTCCCGAATGGACTCAACTTCGCTCAACTTCGCTCGACTGGACTCATCGCAGTTCGACACAACATTGCTCAACTCGACTTTAACCTTCACTACACTCCGGTGGACTCAGCTCGACTTTCCTCCACGTGACTCGTCACCATTGGAATCGACTAGACACAAATTTTCTCGACACGACGCTTCATCGCTTGACTCTGCTCGACTCGACCCGACTCAGCTGGGCTCTACTCGATTGACTCATCCCAACTGGACTCGCCTTGAGTCCACACGACGTTGCTTGTTTGCCCGTGGCACGATTCAACTGCACTATTCCTGAGTCGACTCGACTTTTCCTTAATCGAATCAACTTCACTCAACTCTGCTCGACTCGAATTATCGCAGTTCGACGCAATTCTGCTTAGCTCGACTTTCTACTTAGCTCGACTTTCTACTTGACTACACTCTGGTCGTCTCCGCTCGACTTTCCTCAACGTCACTCGTCACCGTTGGAGTCGACTAGACACAATTTTTCTCGACACGAAGCTTCATCGCTTGACTCTGCTCGACTCGACCCGACTCACCTGGACTCAACTCGGCTTGAATCATCCCAATTGGATTGGCCTTGACTGCACTCGAGTTCGCTTGATTCACCACGACCTGATTCAACTCCGGTCGACCTAAGTCGACTCGACTTTTCACGAATGGACTCAACTTCGCTCAACTCGGCTCAACACGACTTAGCGCCGTTCTACGCAATTATGCTTAGATCGATTTTCTACTTGACTACACTCCGGTCGACTCCGCTCGACTTTCCTCAATGTTACTCGTCACCATTGGAGTCGACTAGACACAACTTTTCTCGACACGACGTTTCATCGCTTGACTCTGCTCTACTCGACCCGACTCGACTGGACTCAACTCGGCTCGAATCATCACAACTAGACTGGCCTTGACTGCACTCGAGTGTGCTTGATTCGCCACGACCCGATTTAACTGCGCTCGACCTAAGTCGAGTCGATTTTCCAATGGACTCAACTCGCTCAACTCCTCGACCGTCTCATCGCAGTTCACACAACATTGCTCACCGACTTTAACCTTGACTATACTCCAATCGACTCTACCAACTTGCCTTGACTCCACTCGACTCGATGTTTTGATCGACACGATTCAACGACTATACCCGAGTCTACCGACTTTTCCCCAATCGATCAACTTTCGCTTAACTCGGCTACTAACATGAAATATCACAAGACGCAATTACTTAGCTCGACTTTCTACTTCACTACACTCGGTTCGACCTTCGACTTTCAACAATGTTACTCGTCACCATTGAGTCACTAGACACAACTTTTCTCGACATCGACGCTTTCATCGCTTGACTACGCTTAATCGACCTACTCGATCGACTCAACTCGGCTCAATCATCACAAATGGATTAGCCTTTGATCGCATCAGTGTGTTGATTCGCCACTTGATCGATTTAATCAAGCGCTCGACCTAAGTCGAGTCGACTTTCCCTGAATGGACTCAACTTCGCTCAACTCGGCTCGACTGGTCTCATCGCAGTTCGACACAATATTGCTCAGCTCGACTTTAACCTTGACTATACTCCAGTCGACTCAGCTCAACTTGCCTTGACTCCACTCGAATTCGCATGTTTCGGCACGACACGATTCAACGGCACTATACCTGAGTCGACTCGACTTTTCCCGAATCGACTGAACTTCGCTCAACTCGGCTCAACATGAAATATCGCAGTTCGACGCAATTCTACTTAGCTCGACTTTCTACTTCACTACACTCCGGTCGACTCCGCTCGACTTTCAACAATGTTACTCGTCACCATTGGAGTCGACTAGACACAACTTTTCTCGACACGACGTTTCATCGCTTGACTCTGCTCTAATCGACCCGACTCGACTGGACTCAACTCGGCTCGAATCATCACAACTGGACTGGCCTTGACTGCACTCGAGTGTGCTTGATTCGCCACGACCCGATTTAACTGCGCTCGACCTAAGTCGAGTCGACTTTCCCTGAATGGACTCAACTTCGCTCAACTCGGCTCGACTGGTCTCATCGCAGTTCGACACAACATTGCTCAGCTCGACTTTAACCTTGACTATACTCCAGTCGACTCAGCTCGACCTTCCTCGACGTGACTCGTCACCATTGGAAATGACTAGACATAAATTTTCTCGACACGACCCTTCATCGCTTGACTCTGCTCGACTCGACCCAACTCGGCTGGAGTCAACTCGGCTCGAATCATCCCAACTGGACTGGCCTTGACTCCACTCGACGTCGCTTGTTTCGCCATGGCACGATTTAACTGCACTATTCCTGAGTCGACTCGACTTTTCCTGAATGGACTCAACTTTGCTTAACTCGGCTTGACTCGACTAATCGCAGTTCGATACAACATTGCTCAGCTCGACTTTAACCTTGACTAGACTCCAGTCGACTCAGCTCGACCTTCCTCGACGTGACTCGTCACCATTGGAATTGACTAGACATAAATTTTCTCGACACGATGCTTCATCACTTGACTCTGCTCGACTCGACCCAACTCGGCTTGGCTCTACTTGATTCGATTCATTCCAACTCGACTCGCCATGACTCCAAACGACGTCGCTTGTTTCACCATGGCACGATTCAACTGCACTATACCTGAGTCGACTCAACTTTTCCTTAATCGAATCAATTTCACTCAACTCGGCTCGGCTCGACTTGTCGCAGTTCGACGCGATTCTGCTCAGCTTGACTTTCAACATGTCTACACTCCGGTGGACTCAGCTTGACTTTCCTCAACGTTACTCGACACCATTGGAGTCGGCTCGACGTAACTTGTCACCATTGGAATCGACTAGACACATCTTTTCTCGACACGACGCTTCATCGTTCGTCTCTTCTCAACTCGACCCGACACGGCTGGACTTCACTCGACTCGACTCATCCCTACTGGACTCACCTTGACTCCGCTCGAATTCGCATGTTTCACCACGACAAGATTCAACTGCACTATACCTGAGTTGACTCGACTTTTCCCGGATCGACTCACCTTCGCTCAGCTCGGCTCGACTGGTCTTATCGCAGTTCGACACAACATTGCTCAGCTCGACTTTAACCTTGACTACACTCCGGTCGACTCAACTCGACTTTCCTCGACGTGACTCGTCACCATTGGAATCGACTAGAAACAAATTTTCTCGACACGACTCTTCATCGTTGGACTCTACTTGACTCGACCCAATTCGGCTAGGCTCTACTAGACTCGACTCATCTCAACTTGACTCGCCTTGACTCAACTCGAATTCGCATTTTTCGGCACGACACGATTCATCTGCACTATACCTGAGTCGACTCGACTTTTCCCGAATCGACTCAATTTCGCTCAACTCGGCTCAACACAACTTTTCGTAGTTCTACGCAATTCTGCTCAGCTCGACTTTCTACTTGACTACACTCCGGTCGACTCAGCTTGACTTTCCTCAATGTTACTCGACACCATTGGAGTCGACTAGACAAAAGTTTTCTCGACACGAAGCTTCATCGCTTGACTCTGCTCGACTCGACCCGACTCACCTGGACTCAACTCGGCTCGAATCATCCCAACTAGACTGGCCTTGACTCCACTCGAGTTCGCTTGATTCGCCACGACCCGATTCAACTACGCTCGACCTAAGTCGACTCGACTTTTCCCGAATGGACTCAACTTCGCTCAACTCGGCTCAACACGACTTATCGCAGTTCTACGCAATTCTGCTTAGCTCGACTTTTTACTTGACTACACTCCGGTCAACTCCGGTCAACTTTCTTAACTGTTACTCATCACCATTGGAGTCGACTAGAAACAACTTTTCTCGACACGACGCTTCATCCCTTGACTCTACTCGACTTGACCCGACTCGCCTGGACTCAACTCGGCTCGAATCATCCCAACTGGACTGGCCTTGACTCCACTCGAATTCGCTTGATTCGCCACGACCCGATTCAACTACGGTCGACCTAAGTCGACCAGACTCTTCCCGAATGGACTCAACTTCACTCAACTTGGCTCGACTGGACTCATCGCAGTTCGACACAACATTGCTCAGCTCGACTTTAACTTTCACTACACTCCGATAGACTCAGCTCGACTTTCCTCGACGTGACTCGTCACCAGTGGAATCGACTAGACACATTTTCTTGACACGACGCTTCATCGCTCACTCGCTGACTCAATTCGATCAGCCTAGGTTTCTACTTGATCTTCGATCATCCCAACTGGACTCGCCTTGAGTCCACACTATGTCGCTTGTTTCACCATGGCACTACTCAACTGCACTATTCCTGAGTCGACTCGACTTTTCCTTAATCGAATCAACTTCACTAAACTCGGCTCGACTCGACTTATCGCAGTTCGATACAATTCTTCTCAGCTCGACTTTCTACTTGACTATACTCCGGTCGACTCCGCTTGACTTTCCTCAACGTTACTCGTCACCATTGCAGTCGACTAGACACAATTTTTCTCGACACGAAGCTTCATCGCTTGACTCTGCTCAACTCGACTCGACTCACCTGGACTCAACTCGGCTCGAATCACCCCAATTGGACTGGCCTTGACTCCACTCGAGTTCGCTTGATTCGCCACGACCCGATTCAACTGCGCTCGACCTAAGTCGACTCGACTTTTCCCGAATGTACTCAACTTCGCCCAACTCGGCTCAACACGACTTAGCCCAGTTCTACGCATTTCTGCTTAGCTCGATTTTCTACTTGACTACACTCCGGTCGACTCCGCCCAACTTTCCTAATCGTTACTCGTCACCATTGGAGTTGACTAGACACAACTTTTCTCTACACGACGCGTCATCGCTTGACTCTGCTCGACACTACCTGACTCAGCTGGACTCAACTCGATTCGACTCATCCCCACTCGGCTCGCCTCAACTTCACCCGACTTTGCTTGATTCGCCACATCATGCTTCAACTGTCATCGACCTGAGTCGACTCGACTTTGCCCGAATTGACTCAACTTTGCTCAAATCGGCTCGACTCGACTCATCGCAGTTCGACGCTACTCTGCTCATCTCGACCTTCAAGTGGACTACACTCTAGTCGACTCCGCTCGACAATCGTCGACGAGACTGGTCACCATTGGAGTCGACTAGACACAACTTTTCTCGACACGACGCTTCATCGCTTGACTTTGCTCAACTTGACTCGACTCGGGTGGACTAGACTTGATTCGACTCATCCCAACTCGACTCGCCTCAACTCCACTTGACTTCGCTTGATTCGCCACGTCACAATTCAACTACGCTCGACCTGAGTCAACTCCACTTTTCCCGAATCGACATAACTTTGCTTAAATTGGCTCGACTCTACTGATCGTAGTTCGACGCAACTCTACTCAGCTCGACTTTCAACTTGACTACACTCCAGTCGACTCCGCTTGACTTTCCTCGACGTGACTTGTCACCATTGAGTCGACTAGACACAACTTCTCTCGACACGACGCTTCATCGCTTTACTCTGCTCGACTCGACCCGACTAGGCTGGACTCGACTCGATTCGACTCGTCCCCACTCGACTCGCCTCAACTCCTCTCAACTCCGCTTGATTTGCCATGTGCCATTCAAATGCGCTCTACCTAAGTCGACTCCGCTTTTCTCGAATCGACTTAACTTCGCTTAACTTGGCTAAAATCTACTCATCGTAGTTCGACTCAACTCTACTCAGCTCAACTTTCAACTTGACTACACTCCGGTCAACTTTCCTCGATGTGACTTGTCACCATGTGAGTCGACTAGACCCAACTTCTCTCGACACGACGCTTCATCGCTTGACTGTGCTCGACTCTACCCGACTCAGCTGGACTCGACTCGATTCGACTCATCCCCACTCGACTCGCCTCAACTCCACTCGACTTTGCTTGATTCGCCACGTCATGCTTCAATTGTCCTCGACCTAAGTCGACTCGACTTTTCCCGAATCGACTTAAATTTGCTTAAATTGGCTCGACTATACTGATCGTAGTTCGACGCAACTCTGCTCAGCTCGACTTTCAACTTGACTACACTCCGGTCGACTCCGGTCGACTTTCCTCGATGTGACTTGTCACCATGTGAGTCGACTAGACACAACTTCTCTCAACACGACGCTTCATCGCTTGACTCTGCTCGACTCTACCTGACTCAGCTGGACTCGACTCGACTCGACTCGCCTCACCTCCACTTGACTGTGCTTGATTCGCCACGTCATGCTTCAACTGTCCTCGACCTGAGTCGACTCGACTTTGCCCGAATCGACTCAACTTTGCTCAAATCGGCTGGACTAGACTCATCGCAGTTCGACACTACTCTGCTCAGCTCGACTTCCAAGTGGACTATACTCTGGTCGACTCCGCTCGACTATCGTCGACGTGGCTAGTCACCATTGGAGTCGACTAGACACAACTTTTCTCGACACGACGCTTCATCGCTTGACTTTGCTCAACTTGACTCGACTCGGGTGGACAAGACTTGATTCGACTCATCCCAACTCAACTCGCCTCAACTCCACTTGACTTCGCTTGATTCGCCACGTCACAATTCAATTACGCTCGACCTGAGTCGACTCCATTTTTCCTGAATCGACTTAACTTTGCTAAAATTGGCTCAACTCTACTGATCGTATTTCGACGCAACTCTGCTCAGCTCAACTTTCAACTTGACTACACTCCGGTCGACTCCGGTCGACTTTCCTCGACGTGACTTGTCACCATGTGAGTCGACTAGACACAACTTTTCTCGACACGACTCTTCATCGCTTGACTCTGCTCGACTCCACCCGACTCAACTGGACTCGACTCGATTCGACTCATCGCCACTCGACTCGCCTCAACTCTACCAGACTTTGCTTGATTCGCCACGTCATGATTCAACTGCCCTCGACCTTAGTCGACTTGACTTTACCCGAATCGACTCAACTTTGCTCAAATTGGCTCGACTCGACTCATCGCAATTCGACTCTACTATGCTTAGCTGGACTTTCAATTGGACTACACTCCGGTCGACTCCGCTCGACTCCGCTCGACTTTCGTCGACGTGACTGGTCACCATTGGAGTCGACTAGACATAACTTTTCTCGACACGACGCTTCATCGCTTGACTTTGCTCAACATGACTCGACTCGGGTGGACTAGACTTGATTCGACTCATCCCAACTCGACTTCGCTTCATTCGCCACGTCACGATTGAACTGCGCTCGACCTGAGTCGACACCACTTTTCCCGAATCGACTTAACTTTGCTTAACTTGGCTTGACTCTACTCATCGCAGTTCGACGTTACTCTTCTCAATTCGACTTTGAACTGGACTACACTCCGGTCGACTCCGCTCGACTTTCCTCGACGTGACTCGTCACCATTGTAGTCGACTAGACACAACTTTTCTCGACACGACGCGTCATCGCTTGACTCTGCTCGACTCGATGCGACTCGGCTGGACTCGAGTCGATTCGACTCATCCCAACTCGACTCGTCTCGACTCCACCCCACTTTGCTTGATTCGCCACGGGACAATTCAATTGCGCTTGACCTAAGTCAACTCGACTTTGCCTGAATCGACTCAAATTTTCTCAAATCGACTCGACTCTACTCATCACAGTTTGACGCAACTCTCCTCAGCTCGACTTTCAACCGTACTACGCTCCGGTCGACTCTGCTCAACTTTCCTCGACGTGACTCGTCACCATTGGAGTTGACTAGACACAAATTTTCTCGACACGACGCGTCATCGCTTCACTCTGCTCGACTCGACCCGACTAAGCTGGACTCAACTCGATTCGACTCATCCCTGTCGCAACCGTAATTCCTACGAGACGACGAACTCGCTAAAATTTTAAAAATGAATTTTATTGGATTAATATGGAGTTGCCACCAAGTTTTTATTTAAGGGAAAAAGATTTGGAAAAACCCTAACTTGAGGATGAGATTCTATGTTCGGGAGTCAGTTACGAGTAGGGAAGGTGTTAGGAACCCCACTCGCCCGTTCCAAAGAACGGTACCCTTAAACCGAGTGTGTGATTTTTGAAAATTGTTTGATCCCTTAGTTAACGTGAAAATAAATAGCTTGATGGAGGTTAGCCTGACAAGACTTGATCGTGCTCCTACGTATTCCCCGGTGCAATGGGAAACTCAAGGCTTACGTAGTTCTGGTTTGTGAAGGCTTGACCTTCAGAGGTATTTAAAGGACAAATGGAATTTTGAGGAGATTTTCATTCTTTGAAAGGACCTTTAGTCCACTCATGCACAAGTCTCAAGGTGGCTATGGCAGAGGGGGCCTATACAGATTGCTAAACGTTGAACAGTAGGTGAACTGCCAGTTCCTCGTTTAGAGCCCGTCGCGTGAGACCAAGGATCCCAAAATATTTGAAAAAGAAATTTTTATTTTTGATAGGACCTTTAGCCCACTCATGCACAAGACCCGAGGTGGCTACGGCAGCAGGGGGCCTATACAGACTGTTAAACGTTGAACAGCAGGTGAACTGCCAGTTCCTCGTTTAGAGCTCGTCGCGTGAGATCAAGGATCCCAAAATATTTGAAAAAGAACTTTTTATTTTTTGATAGGACCTTTGGCCCACTCATGCACGAGACTCGAGGCAGCTATGGCAGCACGGGGGCCTATACAGACTATTAAACGTTGAACAGCAGGTGAACGACCAGTTTCTCGTTTAGAGTTCATTGCGTGAGACCAAGGATCCCAAAATATTTGAAAAAGAATTTTATTTTAAAGAAATAGGGTCAAAAAGGAGAATTTATTTTGACTATTTAGACAAAGAACTTGATTTTCAGAAAGAAAGAGATTTTGTTTGAAATTTGGGGAAGTACGGGGTAAAATTAGCAATTATGGAAATTTTGGGGGGTTAATATACAATTATGGAAATTTTGGGGGTTAATGTACGATTATGGGAACTCGAGGGGCAATTCTGGAAATTGGGAATTTGGAGGGGGAGTTTTGTAATTTTGGGGACTTGAGGGGCAGTTTGATAATTTTGGGAATTTAAAGGGGCAATTCTGGAAATTGGGAATTTGGGGGCACTTTGGTAATTTTGGCAATTTACAGGGGCAATTCTGGAAATTTTGGAAGTGGAGGATGAGATCAGCACTGGCATCTGGTGACGTTTGCCCGCGGGCCCCACGTTACTCTACTTTTTGCCTTTTTGAGACCCTCTTCTACATGGATTCCTGATTTTTGCATGGCCTTCTTCCTTTACAGGGAGTGCTACAGGCGCGCTTTCACCAAGTGGAACGATTTATGCTTTGCTCCATGCACGTCGGGTGCGACTGTTTATTGTGCAGCATTTGCAGTTCTTAAAGCTCGCTTGAGACATAGTAGGACCCTCTCCCTATCTTTCATGATCATCAACCCAAGACAGATGTGAGCATACATGCATACACAGCTCTGCATTGACCTGGCTTCTTTAAAAGCTTTGCTGAATATCCTTGTGACCTCGCGAGTTGAAGTATTCCTGTTTTCGACACCGAAGACATGCGTCCTTTGAAGAGTTCCTATTATTAAATGTGTAGCTATGACCTATGCTCTGGAATCAACCATTTCTTCTTCATATAGAATATAAGCTCGGGTGAAAAATTCACGTGCAACCGGTTCCAGATCGTCGTCATTTGCAGCCTCAGCACACTGCAAGCATAACTCCAATGCTAACTCTGGTGCCAGGACACCTGACAAGGTCTCAATAGTCTGATTTAAAAGCTGAAAAATTTTCTTTGGCGTCGTTGATGCATCATCTCCCAAAGGATCTTCATCTCGATCTTGCGACTGTCTGACCAGCTTCAGAGAAGAAAAACCAGAGGTGGAGCAGTGAACAATAGGCGTTTCGGTCCTTCAATAAGCATGCACTTCCTCACAGTATCTATGATCTTAAACATTTCTTTTGGATCATCATTATGAAGCATCTGGATTAGGCAGATAATAGAACTCTTCTCCTCTTTGAAATTGTCCTCATCCAGCTCATCATTAGAAGTCCCCTCAGAACCCTTGGTAAGCCCCTTTATCAGCTCGAATAATGCTTCAACCCTTTCTGACGTAGAAATGTGTGTTCCATTTTTCAGAATGCTTTGGATAATACCAATTGCCTTGGTCCTGTTAGCTGGAATATCAAGGCATTCCAACACACGAGGGTGATTTGAAAGCTTCCAAGCAGTCATAATATCACCATATTTGTCGAGTAGAGCGCTTAATAGAGCAACAATCTACTTAGTTGCCTTGTCGTCCTCAATCTTCCCTTTTGCCAGCGGATTTTTCCACACATGTTCTCAAGACTTGATTTGCATAGTCAAGCCGATCAGGATGGACGTGAAGGATGAAGGTGAGAAGAGATCAATATAATGCTACAACCCCAACAGCGGGCATGTCGGGCTGCGCTTCTATCACCTTGCCAATGGCATCGCTTAACTTGGAAAGTGCTTCCACTTGTAAAAACTCTGACAAAATCTCTGCACTTGGAGCAACATAACTTGAAAGCCTTTCGATTAACTGGGACAGTACTGTCTTGATACCGACGAATGGCTGAAGCTGGAGGTAAGCACCCAACAATGCATCAAGTGTTCCAGATAACACTCATCAGGGAAGACTTGAATTATGCAATCCATCCAGTAGAACAGGGCCAACTCATCTTTGCAGTTTATAACCTGCTCCAATGCTCTGGGAAGCACCACATCTTTGTACATATCAAGATCAACGCCCTCTATCTGTTTTTTCCTCGTGCTAGTCTCCGCTTGGGATGTACATCATGGTGAATAAGGCGTGTCTGCACACAGCCCCTTCACGCTTTGGTCGGGAGCACCACTTTTCTCTTCAACTGCTACTCTTGGCATTCGACAAATCTTCCTCCTCGAGTATCCTATCCCATTCACTACCTATGAGGGGGATGGACACGAGCCACTGTGGGAGTTGCCTATCGTCACGCCTCTGGACCACCAAGGTCCGAACGAGGGACGGCTTTTCCGAAGCAAAGATCTCATCATCCAATGGAGCCGATCCATGCCATGACGCTGCTACAATTCGCTTTTCCCTTTTCCGTCGCAGATCTCTTCCCTGATCTGAGATCGAGCCTCTATGCTTAGGTCTTTACTTTTAAGTTTCTTTCCATGGCCGAACATGCAACTCGTCACGTATCCAAATCCGGACGTAAAAGAAACTTGCCTAAGGAACTATCGTAGGTACAAACACCATATGTGCTGCTCCTACATCCTACCATATCTTTGCTCTCGCTCTCATTACAGGTTTATCGAGTTTAACCGATCAATAACCTATCAAGAATCTCTCCTGATCGCTCACAGTATATAGGATAATGACAACATTCCATGCAATTTCAACCAACACTCATGTTCAATATCTTATATCAAGTTTCAATGGAGACTAACTTGTTTTTTGTTCATTAGAAGAGATCGTGCAAAATCTAGCATTCTCTGTGCTTGCAACTTCTTTGTGCTCGCGGCAGAGCTTCCTGGAACTTCCACTTCTCTCTGATCGGAATGCTACTTTACTTCGCTCCAAAAATCGCTCTCTCCAAAAGTGCCTTCCAAAGTCCCCTCAAGTGCGACACCAAGTGACCTTTTATACCCTTTTCTTTCTGCTTTTTATTGTTGTTTATTTCGTTCATTTTTATTCCGTTCAGATTTTTTATTTATTTTTATTTTTACTTTTAAATTTTTATTTTATTTTCTTTTTCAGATTTTTAATTTTTATTTTTCTTTTTTTCTTTTTAATTTCTTTTCAAATTTTTTATTATTTTTAAATTTATTTTCAGATTTTTTATTATTTTTAAATTTCTTTTCCATATTTTTATTATTTTTAAATTTCTTTTTATATTTTTTTGTTTTTTTTCCAAATTTTTTATTATCTTTAAATTTCTTTTCAGATTTTTTGTTATTCTTATTTTTCTTTTTTGAATTTTTAATTTCTTTTCCGGTTTTCCTTTCTATTTTTATTTTTTGATTTTTAATTCAAATTTTATTATTATTATTATTATTATTATTTTTTATTTTCAAATTTTTAATTTTTATTTTTCTTTTTTCAGATTTTTAACTTTTTAATTTACCTTATTTATTCCTTCCTGCTTGGACATTCTCTTCCGTTTGTCCACCTTTCTACATACGTATTTTTATTTTCTGTTTAATATCCATTTGTCACTTAAATTAGGGTTAATTAATAGATTTAGCGACTAGGAGAGTTGGACAGAATTGGGTGTTTACAGTTTGCCCCTTATTACTTATTTCACGCCTAATAATGTGAGGGATGACTCTCTGGATTATCAGGATAGGGAATGAGTAAAGATGTGAACACATTATGTCTAAGGCGGCCCGCGAAGCCCTGGATTTACTTGCGTGGCCTAACTAGGCTATGGGCGCTGTTGATGTGCAGGTGGAGCGGGGTCAGCCGAATTTGTGAGGACGGGTGTGGGCAAAGCATGGGGTGTCTTGGCAGACCATGTTTGAGCAAGGCGAAATGAGGAGATCCCAGCGGCCTAACAAGGAGGCCGGGAATACGGGAAAGTAAATTTGAGTGAGGCCTGACATCGTAGGCCCAAGGTGCAGAAGTTTAGACATGCAATGGACTGACAACATAGGCCGGGATGTTGAATTTAAAACATGTAATGGCCTGATAACATAAGCCGAAGGCGCAGGAATTTAAACATGCAATGGCCTGACAACATAGGCCGGACAACATAGGCCGGAGGTGCAGAATTTAAAACATGCAATGGCCTGACAACATAGGCTGGAGTGCTGAAGTTTAAACGTGCGATCACCTGACAACATAGGCCGAAGGTGCAAGAATTTAAACATGAAATGGCCTGACAACATAGGCCGGAGGGTGCAGAAAATTAAAGATGCAATAGCCTGACAACATTGGCCGAGGGTGCAGGAATTTAAACATGCCATAGCCTGACAACATAGGCTGGAGGGTGCGGAATTTAAAGATGCAATGGCCTGACAACATAGGCTGGAGGGTGCGGAATTTAAAGATGCAATGGCCTGACAACATAGGCCGAGGGTGCAGGAATTTAAAGATGCAATGGCCTGACAACAAAGGCCAAGGGTGCAGGAATGTAAACATGCAATGGCATGACAACATATGCCAGAGAGTGCAGAAAAATTAAACATGCAATGGCCTGACAACATAGGCCGAGGGTGCAGGAATATAAACATGCAATAGCCTGACAACATAGGCCGAGGGTGCGGAATTTAAAACATGCAATGACCTGACAACATAGGCCAGAGAGTGCAGAAAATTAAAGATGCAATGGCCTGACAACATAGGCCGAGGGTGCAGGAATTTAAACATTCAATGGTCTAACAACATAGGCCGAGGGTGCAGGAACATAAACATGCAATGCCCTGACAAGCTAGGCCGAGGGTGCAGGAATTTAAACATGCAATGGCCTAACATCATAGGCCGGAGAGTGCAGAAAATTAAAGATGCAATGGCCTGACAACATAGGCCGAGGGTGTAGGAATTTAAACACGCAACGGCCTGACAACATAGGCCGAGGGTGCAGGAATTTAAACATGCAATGGCCTGACAACCTAGCCCGAGGGTGCAGGAATTCAAACATGCAATGGCCTAACAACATAGGCCGAGGGTGCCGGAATTTAAACATGCAATGGCCTATCAACATAGGCCGAGGGTGTAGGAATTTAAACATGCAATGGCTTGACAACATAGGCCGGAGAGTTAAAAAAATTTAAACATGCAATGGCTTGAGCACATAGGCCGAGGGTGCAGGAATTTAAACATGCAATGGCCTGACAACATAGGCTGAGGGTGCGGAATTTAAAACATGAAATAGCCTGACAAAATAGGCCAAGGGTGTAGGAATTTCAACATGCAATGGCCTGACAACATAGGCCAGAGAGTGTAGAAAATTAAACATGCAATGACTTAACAACATAGGCCAAGGGTGCAGGAATTTAAACATGCAATGGCCTGACAACATAGGCTGCGGGTGCATGAATTTAAACATGCAATGGCCTGACAACGTAGGCCGAGGGTGCATGAATTTAAACATGCAATGGCCTCAAAACATAGGCTGAGGGTGCAGAAAATTAAAGATGCAACGGTCTGACAACATAGGCCGAGGGTGCAGGAATTTAAACATGCAATAGCCTGACAACATAGGCCGGAGGGTTCAGAATTTAATGATGCAATGGCCTGACAACATAGGCCGAGGGTGAAGGAATTTAAACATGCAACGGCACGACAAGAAAGGGCGAGGGTGCAGGACGTTAAACATGCAATGGCCTGGCAACATAGGCCGGTGAGTGCAGAAAAATTAAACATGCAATGGCCTAACAACATAGGCCAAGGGTGCAGGAATTTAAACATGCAATGGCCTGACAACATAGGCCGAGGGTGCGGAATTTAAAACATGCAATGGCCTGACAACATAGGCCGAGGGTGTAAGAATTTAAACATGCAATGGCCTGACAACATAGGCCGGAGAGTGCAGAAAATTAAAGATGCAATGGCCTGACAACATAGGCCGAGCGTGCAGGAATTTAAACATTCAATGGTCTAACAACATTGGCCGAGGGTGCAGGAATTTAAATATGCAATGGCTTGACAAGCTAGGCCGAGGGTGCAGGAATTAAAACATGGAATGGCCTAACAACATAGGCCGACGGTGTAGGATTTTAAACACGTAATGGCCTGACAACATAGGCTAGAGAGTGTAGAAAATTAAAGATGCAATGGCCTAACAACATAGGCCGAGGGTGCAGGAATTTAAACATGCAAGGGCCTGACAACATAGGCCGAGGGTGCACTAATTTAAACATGCAACGGCCTGACAACCTAGGTCGAGAGTGCATGAATTTAAACATGCAATGGCCTGACAACATAGGCCGAGGGTGCAGAAGATTAAAGATGCAATGGCCAGACAACATAGGCCGAGGGTGTAGGAATTTAAACATGCAATGGCCTAACAACATAGGCCGGAGGGTGCAGAATTTAAAGATGCAATGGCCTGACAACATAGGACGAGGGTGCAGCAATTTAAACATGAAATGGCCTGACAACAAAGACCGAGGGTGCAGGAAGTTAAACATGCAATGGTCTGACAACATAGGCCGGAGACTGCAGGAAAATTAAACATGCAATGGCTTGACAACCTAGGCCGAGGGTGCAGGAATTGAAACATGCAATGGCCTGACAACATAGGCCGAGGGTGTAAGAAATTTAACCTGCAATGGCCTGACAACATAGGCCGAGGGTGTACGAATTTAACTATGCAATGGCCTGACAACATAGGTCGGAGAGTGCGGAAAATTAAAGATGCAATGGCCTGACAACATAGGCCGAGGGTGTAGGAATTTAAACATTCAATGGTCTAACAACATAGGCCGAGGGTGCAGGAATTTAAATATGCAATGGCCTGACAAGCTAGGCCGAGGGTGCAGGAATTTAAACATGCAATGGCCTAACAACATAGGCCGAGGGTGTAGGAGTTTCAACACGCAATGGCCTGACAACATAGGCTAGAGAGTGTAGAAAATTAAAGATGCAATGGCCTAATAACATAGGCCGAGGGTGCAGGAATTTAAACATGCAATGGCCTGACAACATAGGCCGAGGGTGCACTAATTTAAACATGCAACGGCCTGACAACATAGGCCGGAGAGTGCAGGAACATTAAACATGCAATGGCCTGACAACATAGGCCAAGGGTGCAGGAATTTAAACATGCATTGGCCTGACAACATAGGCTGAGGGTGCAGAATTTAAAACATGTAATGGCCTGACAACATAGGCCGAGGGTGCAGGAATTTAAACATCCAATGGCCTGACAAGCTAGGCCGAGGGTGCAGGAATTTAAATATGCAATGGCTTGACAACATAGGCCGAGGGTGTAGGAATTTAAAAATGCAATGGCCTAACAACATAGGCCGGAGACTACAGAAAATAAAATGGCGTGACAACATAGGCCGTGGGTGCAGGAATTTAAAGATGTAATGGCATGACAACCTAGGCCGAGGGTGTAGGAATTTAAACATGCAACGGAATGACAACATAAGCCGATGATGAAGGAATTTAAACATGCAATGGCCTAACAACATAGGCCGGAGTGTGCAGAAAATTAAAGATGCAATAGCCTGACAACATAGGCCGAGAGTGCAGAATTTAAAGCTCCAATGGCCTTGACAACATAGGCCAGAGTGTGCAAAAAAATTAAACATGCAATGTCCTGACAACATAGGCCGAGGGCGCAGGAATTTAAACATGCAATGGCCTAACAACATGGGCCGAGGGTGTAAGAATTTAAACATGCAATGGACTTACCATATAGGCCAAGGGTGTAGGAATTTAACCATGCAATGGCCTGACAACATAGGCCGGAGAGTGTAGAAAATTAAAGATGCAATGGCCTGACAACATAGGCCGAGGGTGCAGGAACTTAAACATTCAACTGTCTAACAACACAGGCCGAGGGTGCAGGAATTTAAAGATGCAATGGCCTGACAAGCTAGGCTGAGGGTGCAGGAATTTTAACATGGAATGGCCTGAAAGCTAGGCCAAGGGGTGCAGGAATTTAAACATGCAATGGCCTGACAACATAGGCCAGAGACTGCTGAAAATTAAACATGCAATGGCTTGACAACATCGGCCGAGGGTGCAGGAATTTAAAGATGCCATGGCCTGACAAGCTAGGCCGAGGGTGCAAGAATTTAAACATGCAATGGCCTGACAAGCTAGGTCGAGGGTGCAGGAATTTAAATATGCAATGGCTTGACAACATAGGCCGAGGGTGTAGGAATTTAAACATGCAATGGCCTAACAACATAGGCCGGAGAGTGCAGAAAATTAAAGATGCAATGGCCTCACAACATAGGCCGAGGGTATAGGAATTTAAACACGCAACGGCCTGAAAACATAGGCCGAGGGTGCAGGAATTTAAACATGCAATGGCTTGACAACATAGGCTGAGGGTGCGGAATTTAAAACATGCAATGTCCTGATAACATAGGCCAAGGGTGTAGGAATTTAAACATAAAATGGCCTGACAACATAGGCCGGAGAGTGTAGAAAATTAAAGAAGCAATGGCCTAACAACATAGGCCGAGGGTGCAAGAATTTAAACATGCAATGGCCTGACAACATAGGCCGAGGGTGCATGAATTTAAACATGCAATGGCCTGACAACATAGGCCAAGGGTGCATGAATTTAAACATGCAATGGCTTGACAACCTAGGCCGAGGGTGGATGAATTTAAACATGCAACGGCCTGACAACATAGGCCGAGGGTGTAAGAATTTAACCATGCAATGGCCTGACAGCATAGGCTGGAGAGTGCAGAAAATTAAAGATGCAATGGCCTAACAAAATAGGCCAAGGGTGCAACAATTTAAACATGTAATGGCCTGAACACATAGGCTGAGGGTGCAGGAATTAGAACATGCAATGGCCTGACAACCTTGGCCGAGGATGCACGAATGTAAACCTGCAATGGCCTGACAACATAGGCCGAGGGTGCAGGAATTTAAAGATGCAATGGCCTGACAACAAAGGCCGGAGGGTTCGGAATTTAAAGATGCAATGGCCTAACAACATAGGTCGGAGGGTGAAGAATTTAAACATGCAATGGCCTGACAACATAAGCCGAGGGTGCAGGAATTTAAACATGCAATGGCCTCACAACAAAGGTCGAGGGTTCAGGAAGTTAAACATGCAATGACCTGACAATATAGGCCAGAGAGTGCAGAAAAATTAAACATGGAATGGCCTGACAACATAGGCCGAGGGTGCAGGAATTGAAACATGCAATGGCCTAACAACATAGGCCGAGGGTGCGGAATTTAAAACACGCAATGGCCTGACAACATAGGCCGAGGGTGTAAGAATTTAAAAATGCAATGGCCTGACAACATAGGTCCAGGGTGCAGGAATTTAAATATGCAATGGCCTGACAACGTAGGTTGAGGGTGCAGGAATTTAAACATGCAATGGCTTGAGACCATAGGCCGGAAAGTGCAAAAAATTTAAACATGCAATGCCCTGACAACATAGGCCGAGGGTGCAGGAATTTAAACATGCAAAGGCATGACAACATAGGCTGAGGGTGCGGAATTTAAAACATGCAATGTCCTGACAACATAGGCAAAGGGTGTAGGAATTTAAACATAAAATGGCCAGACAACATAGGCCGGAGAGTGTAGAAAATTAAAGATGCAATGGCCTAACAACATAGGCCGAGGGTGCAGGAATTTAAAGATGCAATGGCTTGACAACATAGGCCGAGGGTGCACGAATTTAAACATGCAATGGCTTGACAACCTTGGCGAAGGGTGGATGAATTTAAACATGCAATGGCCTGACAAGCTAGGCCAAGGGTGCAGGAATTTAAACATGCAATGGCCTAACAACATAGGCCGAAGAGTGCAGAAAATTAAATACGCAATGGCCTGACAACATAGGCCCAGGATGCAGGAATTTAAACATGCAATGGCCTGACAACATAGGCCGGAGGGTGCAGAATTTAAAAATGCAATGACCTGACAACATAGGCCGAGGGTGCAGGAATTTAAACATGCAATGGCCTGACAAAAAAAGGCCGAGGGTTCAGGAAGTTAAACATGCAATGGCCTGACAACATAGGCCAGAGAGTGCAGAAAAATTAAACATGCAATAGGCTGACAACATAGGCCGAGGGTGCACGAATTTAAACATGCAATGGCCTGACAACATAGGCCGAAGGTGCGGAATTTAAAACATGCAATGGCCTGAAAACATAGGCCGATGGAGTAAGAATTTAAAAATGCAACGGTCTGACAACATAGGCCGAGGGTGTAGGAATTTAACCATGCAATGGCCTTACAACGTAGGCTGGAGAGTGCAAAAAATTAAAAATGCAATGGCCTGACAACATAGGCCAAGGGTGCAGGATTTTAAAGATGCAATGGCCTGACAACATATGCCGAGGGTGCAGGAATTTAACCATGCAATGGCCTGACAACATAGGCCGAGGGTGCAGGAATTTAAACATGCAATGGCCTGACAACATCGGCCGAGGGTGCAAGAATTTAACCATGCAATGGCTTGAGACCATAGGCCGGGGAAATCAGAAAATTGAAGATGCAATGGCCTAACAACATAGGCCGAGGATGCAGGAATTTAAACATGCAATGGCCTGAACATATAGGCCGAGGGTGCAGGAATTTAAACATGCAATGGCCTGACAACCTAGGGAGAGGGTGCACGAATGTAAACATGCAATGGCCTGACAACATAGGCCGAGGGTGCCGGAATTTAAAGATGCAATGGCCTGACAACATAGGCCGAGGATGCAGGAATTTAAACATGCAATGACCTAAGAACATAGGTCGCAGAGTGCAGAAAAATAAAGACGCAATGGCTTGACAACATACACCGAGCGTGCAGGAATTTAAACATGCAATGGCCTAACAACATAGGTCGGAGATTGCAGCAAATTAAAGATGTAATGGCCTCACAACATAGGCCGAGGGTATAGGAATTTAAACACGCTACAGCCTGACAACATAGGCCGAGGGTGCAGGAATTTAAACATGCAATGGCCTCACAACTTAGGACGAGGGTGCAAGAATTTAAACATGCAATGGCCTAACAACATAGGCCGAGGATGCAGGAATTTAAACATGCAATGGCCTAAGAACATAGGTCGCAGAGTGCAGAAAAATAAAGACGCAATGGCTTGACAACATAGGCCCAGGGTGCAGGAATTTAAACATGCAATGGCCTGACAACATAGGCCGAGGGTGCAGGAATTTAAACATGCAATGGCTTGAGACCATAGGCCGGAGAGTGCAAAAAAGTTAAACATGCAATGCACTGACAACATAGGCCGAGGGTGCGGAATTTAAAACATGCAATGTCCTGAACACATAGGCCAAGGGGGTAGGAATTTAAACATACAATGGCCTGAAAACATAGGTTGGAGAGTGTAGAATATTAAAGATGCAATGGCCAAACAACATAGGTCGAGGGTGCAGGAATTTAAACATGCAATGGCCTAACAACATAGGCTGAGGCTGCACGAATTTAAACATGCAATGGCTTGACAACCTAGGCCGAGGGTGCATGAATTTAAACATGCAATGGCCTGACAACATAGGCCGAGGGTGTAGGAACTTAACCATGCAATGGCCTGACAACATAGGCTGGAGAGTGCAGAAAATTAAAGATGCAATGGCCTAACAACATAGGGCGGAAGGAGCAGAATTTAAGCCTGCAATGACCTGACAACATAGGCCGAGGGTGCAGGAATTTAAACATGCAATGGCCTAAGAACATAGGTCGCAGAGTGCAGAAAAATAAAGACGCAATGGCCTGACAACATAGGCCGAGGGTGTAGGAATTTAACCATGGAATGGCCTGACAACATAGGCTGGAAGAGTGCAGAAAATTAAAGATGCAATGGCCTAACAACATAGGCCGGAGGGTTCGGAATTTAAAGATGCAATGTCCTGACAACATAGGGCGGAAGGAGAAGAATTTAAGCATGCAATGACCTGACAACATAGCCCAAGGGTGTAGGAATTTAAACATGCAATGGCCTGACAACAAAGGCCGAGGGTTCAGGAAGTTAAACATGCAATGGCCTGACAAGCTAGGCCGAGGGTGCACGAATGTAAACATGCAATGGCCTGACAACATAGGCCGAGGGTGCAGGAATTTAAACATGCAACGGCTTGACAACATAGGCCGGAGACTGCAGAAAATAAAATGCAATGACGTGACAACATAGGCCGAGGGTGCAGGAATTTAAACATGCAATGGCCTAACAACCTAGGCCGAGGGTGCAGGAATTTAAACATGCAATGGCCTGAGAACATAGGCCGACGGTGGAGGAATTTAAACATGCAATGGCCTGACAACATAGGCTGGAGAGTGCAGAAAATTAAAGATGCAATGGCCTAACAACATAGGCCGGAGGGTTCGGAATTTAAAGATGCAATGTCCTGACAACATAGGGCGGAAGGAGCAGAATTTAAGCCTGCAATGACCTGACAACATAGGCCGAGGGTGCAGGAATTTAAACATGCAATGGCCTAAGAACATAGGTCGCAGAGTGCAGAAAAATAAAGACGCAATGGCTTGACAATATAGGCCCAGGGTGCAGGAATTTAAACATGCAATGGCCTGACAACATAGGCCGAGGGTGCAGGAATTTAAACACGCAATGGCTTGAGACCATAGGCCGGAGAGTGCAAAAAATTTAAACATGCAATGCACTGACAACATAGGCCGAGGGTGCGCAATTTAAAACATGCAATGTCCTGACAACATGGGCCAAGGGTGTAGGAATTTAAACATACAATGGCCTGAAAACATAGGCCGGAGAGTGTAGAATATTAAAGATGCAATGGTCAAACAACATAGGCCGAGGGTGCAGGAATTTAAACATGCAATGGCCTAACAACGTAGGCTGAGGCTGCACGAATTTAAACATGCAATGGCTTGACAACCTAGGCCGAGGGTGCATGAATTTAAACATGCAATGGCCTGACAACATAGGCCGAGGGTGTAGGAATTTAACCATGCAGTGGCCTGACAACATAGGCTGGAAGAGTGCAGAAAATTAAAGATGCAATCGCCTAACAACATAGGCCGGAGGGTTCGGAATTTAAAGATGCAATGTCCTGACAACATAGGGCGGAAGGAGCAGAATTTAAGCATGCAATGACCTGACAACATAGCCCGAGGGTGTAGGAATTTAAACATGCAATGGCCTGACAACAAAGGCCGAGGGTTCAGGAAGTTAAACATGCAATGGCCTGACAAGCTAGGCCGAGGGTGCACGAATGTAAACATGCAATGCCCTGACAACATAGGCCGAGGGTGCAGGAATTTAAACATGCAACGGCTTGACAACATAGGCCGGAGATTGCGGAAAATAAAATGCAATGACGTGACAACATAGGCCGAGGGTGCAGGAATTTAAACATGCAATGGCCTGACAACCTAGGCCGAGGGTGCAGGAATTTAAACATGCAATGGCCTGAGAACATAGGCCGAGGGTGGAGGAATTTAAACATGCAATGGCCTGACAACATAGGCTGGAGAGTGCAGAAAATTAAAGATGCAATGGCCTAACAACATAGGCCGGAGGGTTCGGAATTTAAAGATGCAATGTCCTGACAACATAGGGCGGAAGGAGCAGAATCTAAGCCTGCAATGACCTGACAACATAGGCCGAGGGTGCAGGAATTTAAACATGCAATGGCCTAAGAACATAGGTCGCAGAGTGCAGAAAAATAAAGACGCAATGGCTTGACAATATAGGCCCAGGGTGCAGGAATTTAAACATGCAATGGCCTGACAACATAGGCCGAGGGTGCAGGAATTTAAACATGCAATGGCTTGAGACCATAGGCCGGAGAGTGCAAAAAATTTAAACATGCAATGCACTGACAACATAGGCCGAGGGTGCGCAATTTAAAACATGCAATGTCCTGACAACATGGGCCAAGGGTGTAGGAATTTAAACATACAATGGCCTGAAACATAGGCCAGAGTGTAGAATATTAAAGATGCAATGGTCAAACAACATAGGCCGAGGGTGCAGAATTTAAACATGCAATGGCCTAACAACGAGGGCTGAGGCTGCAATTTCGAATTAAACATGCAATGGCTTGACAACCTAGGCCGAGGGTGCATGAATTTAAACATGCAATGGGCTGACAACATAGGCCGAGGGTGTAGGAATTTAACCATGCAATGGCCTGACAACATAGGCTGGAAGAGTGCAGAAAATTAAAGATGCAATGGCCTAACAACATAGGCCGGAGGGTTCGGAATTTAAAGATGCAATGTCCTGACAACATAAGGCGGAAGGAGCAGAATTTAAGCATGCAATGACCTGACAACATAGCCCGAGGGTGTAGGAATTTAAACATGCAATGGCCTGACAACAAAGGCCGAGGGTTCAGGAAGTTAAACATGCAATGGCCTGACAAGCTAGGCCGAGGGTGCACGAATGTAAACATGCAATGCCCTGACAACATAGGCCGAGGGTGCAGGAATTTAAACATGCAACGGCTTGACAACATAGGCCGGAGACTGCAGAAAATAAAATGCAAGGACGTGACAACATAGGCCGAGGGTGCAGGAATTTAAACATGCAATGGCCTGACAACCTAGGCCGAGGGTGCAGGAATTTAAACATGCAATGGCCTGAGAACATAGGCCGAGGGTGGAGGAATTTAAACATGAAATGGCCTGACAACATAGGCTGGAGAGTGCAGAAAATTAAAGATGCAATGGCCTAACAACATAGGCCGGAGGGTTCGGAATTTAAAGATGCAATGTCCTGACAACATAGGGGCTGTTAAGGAGCAGAATTTAAGCCTCGCAATGACCTTGACAACATAGGCCGAGGGTGCGCAGTGAATTTAAACATGCAATGGCCTAAGAACATAGGTCGCAGAGTGCAGAAAAATAAAGACGCAATGGCTTGACAATATAGGCCCAGGGTGCAGGAATTTAAACATGCAATGGCCTGACAACATAGGCCGAGGGTGCAGGAATTTAAACACGCAATGGCTTGAGACCATAGGCCGGAGAGTGCAAAAAATTTAAACATGCAATGCACTGACAACATAGGCCGAGGGTGCGCAATTTAAAACATGCAATGTCCTGACAACATGGGCCAAGGGTGTAGGAATTTAAACATACAATGGCCTGAAAACATAGGCCGGAGAGTGTAGAATATTAAAGATGCAATGGTCAAACAACATAGGCCAAGGGTGCAGGAATTTAAACATGCAATGGCCTAACAACGTAGGCTGAGGCTGCACGAATTTAAACATGCAATGGCTTGACAACCTAGGCCGAGGGTGCATGAATTTAAACATGCAATGGCCTGAAAACATAGGCCGAGGGTGTAGGAATTTAACCATGCAATGGCCTGACAACATAGGGCCGGGAAGAGTGCAGAAAATTAAAGATGCAATCGCCAACAAATGGCATAGGCCGAGGGTTCGAATTTAAAGATGCAATGTCCTGACAACATAGGGCGGAAGGAGCAGAATTTAAGCATGCAATGACCTGACAACATAGCCCGAGGGTGTAGGAATTTAAACATGCAATGGCCTGACAACAAAGGCCGAGGGTTCAGGAAGTTAAACATGCAATGGCCTGACAAGCTAGGCCGAGGGTGCACGAATGTAAACATGCAATGCCCTGACAACATAGGCCGAGGGTGCAGGAATTTAAACATGCAACGGCTTGACAACATAGGCCGGAGACTGCAGAAAATAAAATGCAATGACGTGACAACATAGGCCGAGGGTGCAGAATTTAAAATCATGCAATGGCCTCGACAACCCAGGGCCGAGGGTGGAATTTAAACATGCAATGGCCCGAGAACATAGGCCGAGGGTGGAGGAATTTAAACATGCAATGGCGACAACATAGGCTGGAGAGTGCAGAAAATTAAGATGCAATGGCCTAACAACATAGGAGAGGTCTGAATTTAAAGATGCAATGTCCCGACAACATATGGGGCGAGCAGAATTTAAGCCCGCAATGACCCGACAACATAGGCCGAGGTGCAGGAATTTAAACATGCAATGGCCTAAGAACATAGGTCGCAAAGAAATTGAAAATAAAGACGCAATGGCTTGATAAACCCGACAAGGCCAGGGTGCAGGAATTTAAACATGCAAATGGCCTCGACAACATAGGCCGAGGTGCAGAATTTAAACACGCAATGGCTTGAGACCATAGGGCCGAGAGTGCAAAAAATTTAAACATGCAATGCATCATGACAACATAGGCCGAGGGTGCGCAATTTAAAACATGCAAAATGTCCCGACAACATGGGCCAAGGGTGTAGGAATTTAAACATACAATGGCTTGAAACATAGGCAGAGTGTAGAATATTAAAGATGCAATGGTCAAACAACATAGGCCGAGGTGCGAATTTAAACATGCAATGGTCTAACAACGTAGGCTGAGGTCGCACGAATTTAAACATGCAATGGCTTGACAACATAGCCGAGGGTGCATGAATTTAAACATGCAATGGCCCCAAACATAGGCCGAGGGTGTAGGAATTTAACCATGCAATGGCTCGACAACATAGGGCCGAAGAGTGCAAAATTTGAAGATGGAATGGCTCAGCAACATAGGCCGGAGGGTTCGGAATTTAAAGATGCAATGTCCCGACAACATAGGGGTAAGGAGCACTTAAGCATGCAATGACCTCGACAACATAGCCCGAGGGTGTAGGAATTTAAACATGCAATGGCCCGACAACAAAGGCCGAGGGTTCGTGAAGTTAACAAGCAATGGCCCGACAAGCTAGGCCGAGGGTGCACGATCAAACATGCAATGCCCCGACAACATAGGCCGAGGGTGCAGGAATTTAAACATGCAACGGCTTGACAACGCAGGCCTGAGACTGTGGAAAATAAAATGCAATGACGTGACAACATAGGCCGAGGTGCAGGAATTTAAACATGCAATGGCCCGACAACCTAGGCCGAGTGGTGGGTGAATTTAAAACATGCAATGGCCCGAGAACATAGGCCGAGGGTGGAGGAATTTAAACATGCAATGGCCTGACAACATAGGCTGGAGAGTGCAGAAAATTAAAGATGCAATGGCCTAACAACATAGGCCGGAGGGTTCGGAATTTAAAGATGCAATGTCCTGACAACATAGGGCGGAAGGAGCAGACTTAAGCTATCGAAATGACTCGACAACATAGGCCGAGGGTGCAGAATTTAAACATGCAATGGCCTAAGAACATAGGTCGCAGAGTGCAGAAAAATAAAGACGCAATGGCTTGACAATATAGGCCTGTGGTGCAGGGAGTTTAAACATGCAATGGCCTGACAACATAGGCCGAGGGTGCAGGAATTTAAACACGCAATGGCTTGAGACCATAGGCCGGAGAGTGCAAAAAATTTAAACATGCAATGCACTAACAACATAGGCCGAGGGTGCGCAATTTAAAACATGCAATGTCCTGACAACATGGGCCAAGGGTGTAGGAATTTAAACATACAATGGCCTGAAAACATAGGCCGGAGAGTGTAGAATATTAAAGATGCAATGGTCAAACAACATAGGCCGAGGGTGCAGGAATTTAAACATGCAATGGCCTAACAACGTAGGCTGAGGCTGCACGAATTTAAACATGCAATGGCTTGACAACCTAGGCCGAGGGTGCATGAATTTAAACATGCAATGGCCTGACAACATAGGCCGAGGGTGTAGGAATTTAACCATGCAATGGCCTGACAACATAGGCTGGAAAAGTGCAGAAAATTAAAGATGCAATCGCCTAACAACATAGGCCGGAGGGTTCGGAATTTAAAGATGCAATGTCCTGACAACATAGGGCGGAAGGAGCAGAATTTAAGCATGCAATGACCTGACAACATAGCCCGAGGGTGTAGGAATTTAAACATGCAATGGCCTGACAACAAAGGCCAAGGGTTCAGGAAGTTAAACATGCAATGGCCTGACAAGCTAGGCCGAGGGTGCACGAATGTAAACATGCAATGCCCTGACAACATAGGCCGAGGGTGCAGGAATTTAAACATGCAACGGCTTGACAACATAGGCCGGAGACTGCAGAAAATAAAATGCAATGACGTGACAACATAGGCCGAGGGTGCAGGAATTTAAACATGCAATGGCCTGACAACCTAGGCCGAGGGTGCAGGAATTTAAACATGCAATGGCCTGAGAACATAGGCCGAGGGTGGAGGAATTTAAACATGAAATGGCCTGACAACATAGGCTGGAGAGTGCAGAAAATTAAAGATGCAATGGCCTAACAACATAGGCCGGAGGGTTCGGAATTTAAAGATGCAATGTCCTGACAACATAGGGCGGAAGGAGCAGAATTTAAGCCTGCAATGACCTGACAACATAGGCCGAGGGTGCAGGAATTTAAACATGCAATGGCCTAAGAACATAGGTCGCAGAGTGCAGAAAAATAAAGACGCAATGGCTTGACAATATAGGCCCAGGGTGCAGGAATTTAAACATGCAATGGCCTGACAACATAGGCCGAGGGTGCGAGAATTTAAAAACACGCAATGGCTTGAGACCATAGGCCGGAGAGTGCAAAATTGAAACATGCAATGCACCGACAACATACAGGCCGAGGGTGCGCAATTTAAAACATGCAATGTCCCTGACAACATGGGCCAAGGGTGTAGGAATTTAAACATACAATGGCCTGAAAACATAGGCCGGAGAGTGTAGAATATTAAAGATGCAATGGTCAAACAACATAGGCCGAGGGTGCAGGAATTTAAACATGCAATGGCCTAACAACGTAGGATGAGGCTGCACGAATTTAAACATGCAATGGCTTGACAACCTAGGCCGAGGGTGCATGAATTTAAACATGCAATGGCCTGAAAACATAGGCCGAGGGTGTAGGAATTTAACCATGCAATGGCCTGACAACATAGGCTGGAAGAGTGCAGAAAATTAAAGATGCAATCGCCTAACAACATAGGCCGGAGGGTTCGGAATTTAAAGATGCAATGTCCTGACAACATAGGGCGGAAGGAGCAGAATTTAAGCATGCAATGACCCTGACAACATAGCCAGGGTGTAGGAATTTAAAACATGCAATGGCCCGACAACAAAGGCCGAGGGTCTGGGGAAGTTAAACATGCAATGGCGTGACAAGCTAGGCCGAGGGTGCACGAATGTAAACATGCAATGCCCTGACAACATAGGCCGAGGGTGCAGGAATTTAAACATGCAACGGCTTGACAACATAGGCCGGAGACCGTAAAAATAAAATGCAATGACGTGACAACATAGGCCGAGGGTGCAGGAATTTAAACATGCAATGCCCTGACAACCTAGGCCGAGGGTGCAGGAATTTAAACATGCAATGGCCTGAGAACATAGGCCGAGGGTGGAGGAATTTAAACATGCAATGGCCTGACAACATAGGCTGGAGAGTGCAGAAAATTAAAGATGCAATGGCCTAACAACATAGGCCGGAGGGTTCGGAATTTAAAGATGCAATGTCCTGACAACATAGGGCGGAAGGAGTAGAATTTAAGCCTGCAATGATCTGACAACATAGGCCGAGGGTGCAGGAATTTAAACATGCAATGGCCTAAGAACATAGGTCGCAGAGTGTAGAAAAATAAAGACGCAATGGCTTGACAATATAGGCCCAGGGTGCAGGAATTTAAACATGCAATGGCCTGACAACATAGGCCGAGGGTGCAGGAATTTAAACACGCAATGGCTTGAGACCATAGGCCGGAGAGTGCAAAAAATTTAAACATGCAATGCACTGACAACATAGGCCGAGGGTGCGCAATTTAAAACATGCAATGTCCTGACAACATGGGCCAAGGGTGTAGGAATTTAAACATACAATGGCCTGAAAACATAGGCCGGAGAGTGTAGAATATTAAAGATGCAATGGTCAAACAACATAGGCCGAGGGTGCAGGAATTTAAACATGCAATGGCCTAACAACGTAGGCTGAGGCTGCACGAATTTAAACATGCAATGGCTTGACAACCTAGGCCGAGGGTGCATGAATTTAAACATGCAATGGCCTGACAACATAGGCCGAGGGTGTAGGAATTTAACCATGCAATGGCCTGACAACATAGGCTGGAAGAGTGCAGAAAATTAAAGATGCAATCGCCTAACAACATAGGCCGGAGGGTTCGGAATTTAAAGATGCAATGTCCTGACAACATAGGGCGGAAGGAGCAGAATTTAAGCATGCAATGACCTGACAACATAGCCCGAGGGTGTAGGAATTTAAACATGCAATGGCCTGACAACAAAGGTCGAGGGTTCAGGAAGTTAAACATGCAATGGCCTGACAAGCTAGGCCGAGGGTGCACGAATGTAAACATGCAATGGCCTGACAACATAGGCCGAGGGTGCAGGAATTTAAACATGCAACGACTTGACAACATAGGCCGGACACTGCAGAAAATAAAATGCAATGACGTGACAACATAGGCCGAGGGTGCAGAAATTTAAACATGCAATGGCCTGACAACCTAGGCCGAGGGTGCAGGAATTTAAACATGCAATGGCCTGAGAACATAGGCCGAGGGTGGAGGAATTTAAACATTCAATGGCCTAACAACATAGGCTGAGGCTGCACGAATTTAGACATGCAATGGCTTGACAACCTAGGCCGAGGGTGCAGGAATTTAAACATGCAATGGCCTGACAACATAGGCCGAGGGTGTAGGAATTTAACCATGCAATGGCCTGACAACATAGGCTGGAGAGTGCAGAAAATTAAAGATGCAATGGCCTAACAACATAGGCCGAGGGTGCAGGAATTTAAACAAGTAATGGCCTGAACAGATAGGCCGAGGGTGCAGGAATTAGAACATGCAATGGCCTCACAACCTAGGCAGAGGGTGCACGAATGTAAACATGCAATGGCCTGACAAGATAGGCCGAGGGTGCAGGAATTTAAAGATGCAATGGCCTGACAACATAGGCCGGAGAATTCGGAATTTCAAGATGCAATGTCCTGACAACATAGGGCGGAAGGAGCAGAATTTAAGCATGCATTGACCTGACAACATAGGCCGAGGGTGCAGGAATTTAGACATGCAATGGCCTGACAACAAAGGCCGAGGGTTCAGGAAGCTAAACATGCAATGGCCTGACAAGCTAGGCCGAGGGTGCACGAATGTAAACATGCAATGGCCTGACAACATAGGCCGAGGGTGCAGGAATTTAAACATGCAACGGCTTGACAACATAGGTCGGAGACTGCAGAAAATAAAATGCAATGGCGTCACAACATAGGCCGAGGGTGCAGGAATTTAAACATGCAATGGCCTGACAACCTAGGCCGAGGGTGCAGGAACTTAAACATGCAATGGCCTGAGAACATAGGCCGATGGTGAAGGAATGTAAAAATGCAATGGCTTAACAACATAGGACGGAGTGTGCAGAAAATTAAAGACGCAATGGCCTGACAACATAGGCCGAGGGTGCAGGAATTTAAACATGCAATGGCCTGACAACATAGGCCGACGGTGTAGGAATTTAACCATGCAATGGCCTGACAAGATAGGCCGAGGGTGCAGGAATTTAAAGATGCAATGGCCTGACAACATAGGTCGGAGGGTTCGGAATTTAAAGATGCAATGTCCTGACAACATAGGGCGAAAGAGCCGAAAAATTAAAGCATGCAAAATGACTGACAACATAGGCCGAGGGTGCAGGAATTTAGACATGCAATGGCCCGACAACAAAGGCCAGGGTTTAGGAATTTGAACATGCAAATGGCTCGACAAGCTAGGCCGAGGGTGCACGAATGTAAACATGCAATGGCCTGACAACATAGGCCGAGGGTGCTGGAATTTAAACATGCAACGGCTTGACAACATAGGCCGGAGACAGCAGAAAATAAAATGCAATGGCGTGACAACATAGGCCGAGGGTGCAGGAATTTAAAGATGCAATGGCCTGACAACCTAGGCCGAGCGTGCAGGAATTTAAACATGCAATGGCCCGAGAACATAGGTCGATGGTGAAGGAATTTAAACATGCAATGGCTTAACAACATAGGCCGGAGTGTGCAGAAAATTAAAGACGCAATGGCCTGACAACACAGGCCGAGGGTGCATGAATTTGAACATGCAATGGCCTGACAACATAGGCCGGAGTGTGCAGAAAAATTAAACATGCAATGGCCTGACAACATATGCCGAGGGTGCAGGAATTTAAACATGCAATGGCCAGACAACATAGGCTGAGGGTGTAAGAATTTAAACAATCAATGGCCTTAAAACATAGACCGAGGGTGTAGGAATTTAACCATTCAATGGCCTGACAACATAGGCTGGAGAGTGCAGAAAATTAAAGATGCAATTGCCTGACAACATAGGCCGAGGGTGCAGTAATTTAAGCATTCAATGGTCTAACAACATAGGCCGAGGGTGCAGGAATTTAAAGATGCAATGGCCTTACAAGCTAGGCCGATGGTGCAGGAATTTAAACATGCAAGGGCCTGACAAGCTAGGCCAAGGGTGCAGGAATTTCAACACGCAATGGCCTAACAACATAGGCCGGAGAGTGCTGAAAATTAAACATGCAATGGCTTGACAACATAGGCCGAGGGAGCAGGAATTTAAACATTTTATGGTCTAACAAAATAGCCCGAGGGTGCAAGAATTTAAACATGCAATGGCCTGACAAGCTAAGTCGAGGGTGTAGGAATTTAAACATGTAAGGGCTTGACAACATACACCGAGGGTGCAGGAATTTAAAGATGCAATGGCCTAACAACATAGGCCGGAGAGTGCAGCAAATTAAAGATGTAATGGCCTCACAACACAGGCCGAGGGTATAGGAATTTAAACCCGCAACAGCTTGACAACATAGGCCGAGGGTGCAGGAATTTAAACATGCAATGGCCTGACAACCTAGGACGAGGGTGCAAGAATTTAAACATGCAATGGCCTAACAACATAGGCCGAGGATGCAGGAATTTAAACATGCAATGGCCTAAGTACATAGGTCGCAGAGTGCAAAAAAATAAAGACGCAATGGCTTGACAACATAGGCCCAGGGTGCAGAAATTTAAACATGCAATGGCCTCACAACATAGGCCGAGGGTGCAGGAATTTAAGCATGCAATGGCTTGAGACCATAGGCCGGAGAGTGCAAAAAATTTAAACATGCAATGCACTGACAACATTGGCCGAGGGTGCAGAATTTAAAACATGCAATGTCCTGACAACATAGGCCAAGGGTGTAGGAATTTAAACATACAATGGCCTGAAAACATAGGCTGGAGAGTGTAGAATATTAAAGATGCAATGGCCAAACAACATAGGCCGAGGGTGCAGGAATTTAAACATGCAATGGCCTAACAACATAGGCTGAGGCTGCACGAATTTAGACATGCAATCCCTTGACAACCTAGGCCGAGGGTGCATGAATTTAAACATGCAATGGCCTGACAACATAGGCCGAGGGTGTAGGAATTTAACCATGCAATAGCCTGACAGCATAGGCTGGAGAGTGCAGAAAATTAAAGATGCAATGGCCTAACAACATAGGCCGAGGGTGCATGATTTAAACATGTAATGGCCTGAACACCTAGGCCGAGGGTGCAGGAATGAGAACATGCAATGGCCTCACAAGCTAGGCCGAGGGTGCACGAATGTAAACATGCAATGGCCTGACAAGATAGGCCGAGGGTGCAGGAATTTAAAGATGCAACGGCCTGACAACATAGGCCAGAGGGTTCGGAATTTAAAGATGCAATGTCCTGACAACATAGGGCGGAAGGAGCAGAATTTAAGCATGCACTGACCTGACAACATAGGCCGAGGGTGCAGGAATTTAAACATGGAATGGCCTGACAACAAAGGCCGAGGGTTCAAGAAGTTAAACATGCAATGGCCTGACAAGCTAGGCCGAGGGTGCACGAATGTAAACATGCAATGGCCTGACAACATAGGCCGAGGGTGCAGGAATTTAAACATGCAACGACTTGACAACATAGGCCGGAGACTGCAGAAAATAAAATGCAATGGACAACTTAGGCCGAGGGTGCAGGAATTTAAATATGCAATGGCCTGAGAACATAGGCCGATCGTGAAGGAATTTAAACATGCAATGGCTTAACAACATAGGCCGGAGTGTGCAGAAAATTAAAGACGCAATGGCCTGACAACATAGGCCAAGGGTGCAGGAATTTAAACATGCAATGGCCTGATAACATAGGCCGGAGAGTGCAGAAATTTAAGATTCAATGGCCTGACAACATAGGCCGAGGGTGCAGGAATTTAAACAGGCAATGGCCTAACAACATAGGCCGGAGAGTGGAGAACATTAAAGACGCAATGGCCTGACAACATAGGCTGAGGGTGCACAGAATTTAAACATGAATGGCCTGACAACATAGGCCGAGGGTGCAGCAATTTAAACTTGCAATGGCCTGAGAACATAGGCCGATGGTGAAGGAATTTAAACATGCAACGGCGTAACAACATAGGCCGGAGTGTGCAGAAAATTAAAGACGCAATGGCCTGACAACAAAGGCCGAGGGTGCAGGAATGTAAACATGCAATGGCCTGACAACATAGGCCGGAGTTTGCAGAAAAATTAAACATGCAATGGCCTGACAACATAGGCCGAGGGTGCAGGAATTTAAACATGCAATGGCCTGACAACATAGGCTGAGGGTGTAAGAATTTAAACATGCAATGGCCTTAAAACATAGGCCGAGGGTGTAGGAATTTAACCATTCAATGGCCTGACAACATAGGCTGGAGAGTACAGAAAATTAAAGATGCAATTGCCTGACAGCATAGGCCGAGGGTGCAGGAATTTAAACATTCAATGGTCTAACAACATAGGCCGAGGGTGCAGGAATTTAAAGATGCAATGGCCTTACAAGCTAGGCCGAGGGTGCAGGAATTTAAACATGCAATGGCCTTACAAGCTAGGCCAAGGGTGCAGGAATTTAAAAATGCAATGGCCTGACAACATCAACCGGAGAGTGCTGAAAATTAAACATGCAATGGCTTGACAACATAGGCCGAGGGTGCAGGAATTTAAACATTCCATGGTCTAACAATATAGGCCGAGGGTGCAAGAATTTAAACATGCAATGGCCTGACAAGCTAGGTCGAGTGTGCAGGAATTTAAACATGCAATCGCTTGACAACATACACCGAGGGTGCAGGAATTTAAACATGCAATGGCCTAACACCATAGGCCGGAGAGTGCAGCAAATTAAAGATGTAATGGCCTCACAACATAGGCAGAGGGTATAGGAATTTAAACACGCAACAGCCTAACAAC
The DNA here is from genome assembly GCA_026541065.1 of Canavalia ensiformis. Taxonomy (NCBI): domain Eukaryota; kingdom Viridiplantae; phylum Streptophyta; class Magnoliopsida; order Fabales; family Fabaceae; genus Canavalia; species Canavalia ensiformis. Next base: position 11,872 of record JAMKYM010000232.1, on the reverse strand, counting down.
GTAGGCCGAGGGTGCAGGAATTTAAACATGCAATGGGCTGACAACCTAGGCCGAGGGTGCAAGAATTTAAACATGCAATGGCCTAACAACACAGGCCGAGGGTACAGGAATTTAAACATGAAATGGCCTGACAACATTGGTCGAGGGGGCGGAATTTAAAACATGCAATAGCCTGACAACATAGGCCGGAGAGTGCAGGAATTTAAACAGGCAATGGCCTAACAACATAGGCCGGAGAGTGGAGAACATTAAAGACGCAATGGCTTGACAACATAGGCCGAGGGTGCAGGAATTTAAACATGCAATGGCCTGACAACATAGGCCGAGGGTGCAGGAATTTAAACATGCAATGGCTTGACAACATAAGCCGGAGAGTGAAAAAACTTTTAACATGCAACGGCCTGACAACAAAGGCCGAGGGTGCAGGAATATAAACATGCAATGGGCTGACAACACAGGCCGAGGATGCGAAATTTAAAACATGCAATCGCCTGATAACATAGGTTGAGGGTGCCGAAATTTAAACATGCAATGGCCTTACAACATATGCCGAGGGTGTAGGAATTTAAACATGCAATGGCTTGACAACATAGGCCAGAGAGTGTAGAAAATTAACGATGCAATGGCCTAACAACAAAGGCCGAGGGTGCCGGAATTTAAACATGCAATGGCCTAAGAACATCGGTCGCAGAGTGCAGAAAAATAAAGACGCAATGGCTTGAAAACATAGGCCCAGGATGCAGGAATTTAAACATGCAATGTCCTGACAGCATAGGCCCAGGGTGCAGGAATTTAAACATGCAATGGCTTGAGAGCATAGGCCGGAGAGTGCAAAAAATTTAAACATGCAATGCACTGACAACATAGGCCGAGGGTGCGGAATTTAAAACATGCAATGTCTTGACAACATAGGCCAAGGGTGTAGGAATTTAAACATACAATGGCTTGAAAACATAGGCCGGAGAGTGTAGAATATTAAAGATGCAATGGCCAAACAACATAGGCCAAGGGTGCACGAATTTAAACATGCAATGGCTTGACAACCTAGGCCGAGGGTGCATGAATTTAAACATGCAATGGCCTGACAACATAGGCCGAGGGTGCAGAAAATTAAAGATGCAATGGCCTGACAACACAGGCCGAGGGTGCAGGAATTTAAACATGAAATGGCCTGACAACATTGGTCGAGGGGGCGGAATTTAAAACATGCAATGGCCTGACAACATAGGCCTGAGAGTGCAGGAATTTAAACAGGCAATGGCCTAACAACATAGGCCGGAGAGTGGAGAACATTAAAGACGCAATGGCTTGAAAACATAGGCCGAGGGTGCCGGAATTTAAACATGCAATGGTCTGAACACATAGGCCGAGGGTGCAAGAATTAGAACATGCAATGGCCTGACAACCTAGGCCGAGAATGGATGAATGTAAACATAAAATGGCCTGGCAACATAGGCTGGAGGGTTCGGAATATAAAGATGCAATGGCCTGACAACATAGGCCGGAGGGTGCAGAATTTAAAGATGCAATGGCCTGACAAAATAGGCCGAGGGTGCAGGAATTTAAACATGCAATGGCCTGACAACAAAGGCCGAGGGTTCAGGAAGTTAAACATGCAATGGCCTGACAACATACGCCAGAGAGTGCAGGAAAATTAAACATGCAATGGCCTGCAAACATAGGCCGAGGGGGAGGAATTTAAACATGCAATGGCCTGACAACAAAGGCCGAGGGTGCAAGAATTTAAAAATGCAATGGCCTGACAACATAGGCCAAGGGTGTAGGAATTTAACCATTCAATGGCCTGACAACGTATGCCAGAGATTGCAGAAATTTAAAGATGCAATGGCCTAACAACATAGGGAAAGGGTGCAGGAATTTAAACATGCAATGGCCTGAACACATAGGCCTAGGGTGCAGGAATTTAAACATGCAATGGCCTTACAACCTAGGCCGAGGGTGCACGAATGTAAACATGCAATTACCTGACAACATAGGCCGAGGGTGCAGGAATTTAAAGATGCAATGGCCTGACAACATAGGCCGGAGGGTTCAAAATTTAAAGATGCAATGGCCTGACAACATAGGCCGATGGTGCAGGAATTTAAACATGCAATGGCCTGACAACAAAAGCCGAGGGTGCAGGAATTTAAACACGCAATAGCCTGACTACATTGGCCGGAATGTGCAGAAAAATTAAACATGCAATGGCCTGACAACATAGGCCGAGGGTGCAGGAATTTAAACATGCAATGGCCTGACAACATAGGCCGAGGGTGCAGAATTTACAACATGCAATGGCCTGACAACATAGGCTGAGGGTGTAAGAATTTAAACATGCAATGGCCTGACAATACAGGCCGAGGTTATAGGAAATTAACCATGCAATGGCCTGACAACATAGGCCGGAGAGTGCAGAAAATTAAAGATGCAATGGCCTAACAACATAGGCTGAGGGTGCAGGAATTTAAACATTCAATGGTCTTAAAACATAGGCCGAGGGTGCAGGAATCTAAACATGCAATGGCCTGATAACATAGGCCGAGGGTGCAGGAATTTAAACATGCAATGGCCTAACAACAAAGGCCGAGGGTGCAAGAAGTTAAACATCCAATGGCCTGACAACATAGGCCGGAGAGTGTAGAAAAATTAAACATGCAATGGCCTGAGAACATAGGCCCAGGGAGTAGGAATTCAAACATGCAATGACCCAACATCATAGGCCGAGGGTGCGGAATTAAAACATGCAATGGTCTGACAACATAGGCCGGAGAGTGAAGAAATTAAAGATGGAATGGCCTGACAACTTAGGCCGAGGGTGCAGGAATTTAAACAGGCAATGGCCTAACAACATAGGCTAGAGATTGGAGAAAATTAAAGACGCAATGGCCTGACAACATAGGCCGAGGGTGCAGGAATTTAACCAAGCAATGGCCTGACAACATAGGCCGACGGTGCAGCAATTTAAACATGCAATGGCCTGACAACATAGGCCGAGGGTGCAGGAATTTAAAATGTAATGGTATGACAACAATGGTCGGAGAGTGAAAAAAATTTAAACATGCAATGGCCTGACAACAAAGGCCGAGGGTGCAGGAATTTAAACATTCAATGGCCTGACAACATAGGCTGAGGGTGCAGAATTTAAAACATGCAATGGCTTGATAACAAAGGCTAAGGGTGCCGAAATTTATACATGCAATGGTCTTACAACATAAGCTGAGGGTATTGGAATTTAAACATGCAAAGGCCTGACAACATAGACCAGAGTGTTTAGAAAATTAAAGATGCAATGGCCTAACAACATCGGCCGTGGGTGCAGGAATTTAAACATGCAATGGCCTGAACACATAGGCCGATGGTGCAGGAATTTAAAGATGCAATGGCCTGACAACCTAGGCCGAGGGTGCACAAATGTAAACATGCAATGGCCTGACAACATAGGCCGAGGGTGCAGGAATTTACAGATGCAATTGCCTGACAACATAGGTCGGAGGGTTCGGAATTTGAAGGTACAATGGCCTGACAACATAGGCCTGGGGTGCAAGAATTTAAACATGCAATGGCGTGAGAACAAAGGCCAAGGGTTCAGGAAGTTAAACATGCAATGGCCTGACAACATAGGCCAGAGAGTGCAGAAAAATTAAACATGCAATGGCCTCACAACATAGGCTGAGGGTGCAGGAATTTAAACATGCAAACGCCTGACAACATAGGTCGAGGGCGTGGAATTTAAAACATGCAATGGCCTGACAACATAGGCCGAGGGTGTAGGAATTTGACCATGTAATGGCCTGACAAATATAGGCCGGAGAGTGCAGAAAATTAAAGATGCAATGGCCTAACAACATAGTCCGAGGGTGCAGGAATTTAAACATGCAATGGCCTGAACACATAGGCCGAGGGTGCAAGAATTTAAACATGCAATGGCTTGAACACATAGGCCGAGGGTGCAGGAATTTAAACATGCAATGGCCTGACAACCTAGGCCGAGGCTGAACGAATGCAAACATGCAATGGCCTGACAACATAGGCCGAGTGTGCAAGAATTTAAAGATGCAATGGGCTTACAACATAGGCCGGAGTGTGCAGAAAAATTAAACATGCAATGGCCTGACAACAAAGGCCGAGGGTACAGGAATTTAAACATGCAATGGCCTGACAACATAGGCCGAGGGTGTATGAATTTAAACATGCAATGGCCTGACAACATAGGCCGAGGTTATAGGAATTTTAACCATGTAATGGCCTGACAACATAGGCCGGAGAGTGCAAAAAATTTAAGATGCAATGGCCTGACAACATAAGCTGAGGGTGCAGGAATTTAAACATTCAATGGTCTTACAACATAGGCCGAAGGTGCTGGAATTTAAACATGCAATGGCCTGATAACATACGCCGAGGGTGCAGGAATTTAAACATGCAAATGCCTGACAAGCTAGGCCTATGGTGCAGGAATTTAAACATGCAATGGCCTGACAACATAGGCCGAGGGTGTAGGAATTTAAAAATGCAATGGCCTAACAACATAGGCCGGAGAGTGCAGAAAATTGAAGATGCAATGGCGTGACAACATAGGCCGAGGGTGCAGGAATTTAAACATGCAATGGCCTGACAACAAAGGCCGAGGGTGCAGGAAGTTAAACATGCAATGGCCTGACAACATAGGCCGGAGAGTACAGAAAAGTTAAACATGCAACGACCTGACAACATAGGCCGAGGGTGCGGAACTTAAAACATGTAATGGCCTGACATCATAGGCCGAGGGTGTAAGAATTTAAACATGCAAAGACATGACAACATAGGCCGACGTGTAGGAATTTAAACCATGCAATGGCCTAACAATATAGGCCGAGGGTGCAGGAATTTAAACATGCAATGGCCTAACAACAAAGGCCGAGGGTACAGGAATTTAAACATGCAATGGCTTGACAACATAGGCTGGAGAGTGAAAACAATTTAAACATGCAATGGCCTGACAATAAAGGCCGAGGGTGCAGGAATTTGAACATGCAATAGCCTAACAACATAGGCCGAGGGTGCGGAATTTAAAACATGCAATGGCCTGATAACATAGGCTAAGGGTGCCGAAATTTAAACATGCAATGCCGTTACAACATATGCTGAGGGTGTAGGAATTTAAACATGCAATGGCCTGACAACATAGGCCAGAGAATGTAGAAAATTAAAGATGCAATGGCCTAACAACATAGGCCGAGGGTGCAGGAATTTAAACATGCAATGGGCTGAACACATAGGCCGAGGGTGCAGGAATTTAAACATGCAATGTTCTGACAACCTAGGGCGAGGGTGGAGGAATTTAAACATGCAATGGCCTGAACATATAGGCCGAGGGTGGAGGAATTTAAAGATGCAATGGCCTGACAACATAGGCCAGAGTGTGCAGAAAAATTAAACATGCAATGGCCTGACAACAAAGGCCGAGGGTACAGGAATTTAAACATGCAATGGCCTGACAACATAGGCCGAGGTTATAGGAATTTAACCATGTAATGGCCTGACAACATAGGCCGGAGAGTGCAAAAAATTTAAGATGCAATGGCCTGACAACATAGGCTGAGGGTGCAGGAATTTAAACTTTCAATGGTCTTACAACATAGGCCGAAGGTGCTGGAATTTAAACATGCAATGGCCTGACAACATACGCCGAGGGTGCAGGAATATAAACATGCAAATGCCTGACAAGCTAGGCCTAGGGTGCAGGAATTTAAGCATGCAATGGCCGAGACATAAAGCCGAGGTCGAGCGGAATTTAAACATGCAATGGCCTGATAACATAGGCTAAGGGTGCCGAAATTTAAACATGCAATGCCGTTACAACATATGCTGAGGGTGTAGGAATTTAAACATGCAATGGCCTGAAAACATAGGCCAGAGAATGTAGAAAATTAAAGATGCAATGGCCTAACAACATAGGCCGAGGGTGCAGGAATTTAAACATGCAATCGCCTGAACATATAGGCCGAGGGTGCAGGAATTTAAACATGCAATGGTCTGACAACCTAGGGCGAGGGTGCACGAATTTAAACATGCAATGGCCTGACAACATAGGCCGAGGGTGGAGGAATTTAAAGATGCAATGGCCTGACAACATAGGACGGAGGGTTCGGAATTTAAAGATACAATGGCCTGACAACATAGGCCGGAAGGTGCAGAATTTAAAGATGCAATGGCCTGACAACATAGGCCGTGGGTGCAGGAATTTCAACATGCAATGGCGTGAGAACAAACGCCGAGGGTTCAGGAAGTTAAACATGCAATGGCCTGACAACATAGGCTAGAGGGTGCAGAAAAATTAAACATGCAATGGCCTGACAACATAGGCCGAGGGTGCGGAATTTAAAACATGCAATGGCCTGACAACATAGGCCGAGGGTGTAGGTATTTAACCATGCAATGGCTTGACAACATAGGCCGGAGACTGAAGAAAATTAAAGATGTAATGGCCTAACAACATAGGCCGAGGGTGCAGGAATTTAAACATTCAATGGCCTGAACACATAGGCCGAGGGTGCAGGATTTTAAACATGCGATGGCCCCACAACCTAGGCCGAGGGTGCACGAATGTAAACATGCAATGGCCTAACAACATAGGCCGAGGGTGCAGGAATTTAGAGATGCAATGGGCTTACAACATAGGCCGGAGGGTTCGGAATTTAAAGATGCAATGGCCTGATCACATAGGCCGAGGGTGCAGGAATTTAAAGATGCAATGGCCTGACAACATAGTGGGGAGTGTGCAGAAAAAATTGAACATGCAATGGCCGACAACATAGGCTGAGGGTGCAGGAATTTAAACATTCAATGGTCTTACAACATAGGCCGAAGGTGCTGGAATTTAAACATGCAATGGCCTGACAACATACGCCGAGGGTGCAGGAATATAAACCTGCAAATGCCTGACAAGCTAGGCCTAGGGTGCAGGAATTTAAACATGCAATGGCCTGACAACATAGGCCGAGGGTGCGGAATTTAAAACATGCAATGGCCTGATAACATAGGCTGAGGGTGCCAAAATTTAAACATGCAATGCCGTTACAACATATGCTGAGGGTGTAGGAATTTAAACATGCAATGGCCTGACAACATAGGCCAGAGAATGTAGAAAATTAAAGATGCAATGGCCTAACAACATAGGCCGAGGGTGCAGGAATTTACACATGCAATCGCCTGAACATATAGGCTGAGGGTGCAGGAATTTAAACATGCAATGGTCCGACAACCTAGGCTTAGGTGCAATTTAAACATGCAATGGCCCCGACAACATAAGCTTTCAGCAGGTGGAGGAATTTAAAGATGCAATGGCCTGACAACATAGGACGGAGGGTTCGGAATTTAAAGATACAATGGCCTGACAACATAGGCCGGAGGGTGCAAAATTTAAAGATGCGATGGCCTGACAACATAGGCCGAGGGTGCAGGAATTTAAACATGCAATGGCGGGAGAACAAACGCCGAGGGTTCAGGAAGTTAAACATGCAATGGCTTGACAACATAGGCTAGAGGGTGCAGAAAAATTAAACATGCAATGGCCTGACAACATAGGCCGAGGGTGCGGAATTTAAAACATGCAATGGCCTGACAACATATGCCGAGGGTGTAGGTATTTAACCATGCAATGGCTTGACAACATAGGCCGGAGACTGAAGAAAATTAAAGATGTAATGGCCTAACAACATAGGCCGAGGGTGCAGGAATTTAAACATTCAATGGCCTGAACACATAGGCCGAGGGTGCAGGATTTTAAACATGCGATGGCGCCACAACCTAGGCCGAGGATGCACGAATGTAAACATGCAATGGCCTAACAACATAGGCCGAGGGTGCAGGAATTTAGAGATGCAATGGGCTTACAACATAGGCCGGAGGGTTTGGAATTTAAAGATGCAATGGCCTGATCACATAGGCCGAGGGTGCAGGAATTTAAAGATGCAATGGCCTGACAACATAGTGGGGAGTGTGCAGAAAAATTGAACATGCAATGGCCTGACAACATAGGCCGGAGAGTGCAAAAAATTAAAGATGCAATGGCCTGACAACATAGCCTGAGGGTGCAGGAATTTAAACATTCAATGGTCTTACAACATTGGCCGAGGGTGCAGGAATTTAAACATGCAATGGCCTGACAAGCTAGGCCGAGGGTGCAGGAATTTAAACATGCAATGGCTTGACAACATAGGCCGAGGGTGTAGGAATTTAAAAATGCAATGGCCTAAAAACATTGGCCGGAGAGTGCAGAAAATTGAAGATGCAATGGCGGGACAACAAAGGCCGAGGGTGCAGGAATTTAAACATGCAATGGCCTGACAACAAAGGCCGAGGATGCAGGAAGTTAAACATGCAATGGCCTAACAACATAGGCCGGAGAGTGCAGAAAAATTAAACATGCAATGGCCTGACAACATAGGTCGAGGGTGTCGGAATTTAAGCATGCAATGGCCTGACAACATAGGCCGAGGGTGCGGAACTTAAAACATGCAATGGCCTAACAACATAGGCCGAGGGTGTAAGAATTTAAACATGCAATGGCCTGACAACATAGGCCGAAGGTGTAGGAATTTAATCATGCAATGGCCTGACAACATAGGCCGAAGGTGTAGGAATTTAATCATGCAATGGCCTGACAACATAGGCCGGAGAGTGCAGAAATTAAAGATGCAATGGCCTGACAACGTAGGCCGAGGATGCATGAATTTAAACAGGCAATGGCCTCACAACATAGGCCGAGGGTGCAGGAATTTAACCATGCAATGGCCTGACAGTAGAGGCCGAGGGTGCAGGAATTTAAACTTGCAATGGCCTGACAACATAGGGCGAGGGTGCAGGAATTTAAACATGCAATGACTTGACAACATAGGCCGGATAGTGAAAAAAATTTAAACATGCAATGACCTGACAACAAAGGCCGATGGTGCAGGAGTTTAAACATGAAATGGCCTAACAACATAGGACGGAGAGTGCAGAAAATTAAAGACGTAAACGCCTGACAGCATAGGCCGAGGGTTAAGGAATTTAAACATGCAATGGCCTGACAACATAGGTCGAGGGTGCAGGAATTTAAAAATGCAATGGCCTGATAACATAGGCTGAGGGTGCAGGAATTTAAAAATGCAATGGCTTGACAACATATAGGTCGGAGAGTGCAAAAAAGTTAAACATGCAATGGCCTGACAACAAAGGCCAAGGGTGCTGGAATTTAAAGATACAATGGCCAGACAACATAAGACGAGGGTGCGGAATTTAAAACATGCAATGGCCTGATAACATAGGCTGAGGGTGCCGAAATTTAAAGATGCAATGGCCTTACAATATAGGCCGAGGGTGTAGGAATTTAAACATGCAATTGCCTTACAACATATGCCGAGGGTGTAGGAATTTAAATATGCAATGGCATGACAACATAGGCCAGAGAGTGCATGAATTTAAACAGGAAATGGCCTAATAACATAGGCCGGAGAGTGGAGAAAATTAAAGACGCAATGGCCTCACAACATAGGCCGAGGGTGTAAGAATTTAAACATGCAATGGCCTGACAACTTAGGCCGAGGTTATAGGAATTTAACCATGCAATGGCCTGACAACATAGGCCGGAGAGTGCAGAAAATTAAAGATGCAATGGCCTGACAACATAGGCTGAGGGTGCAGGAATTTAAACATTCAATGGTGTTACAACATAGGCCGAGGGTGCAGGAATTTAAACATGCAATGGCCTGACAACATAGGCTGAGGGTGTAGGAAATTAACATTGCAATGGCCTAACAACATAGGCCGGAGAGTGCAGAAAATTGAAGATGCAATGGCCTGACAACATAGGCTGAGGGTGCACGAATTCAAACATGCAATGGCCTGACAACAAAGGCCGAGGGTGCACGAAGTTAAACATGCAATGGCCTGACAACATAGGCCGGAGAGTGCAGAAAAAATTAAACATGCAATGGCCTGACAACAAAGGCCGAGGGTGTAGGAATTTAAACATTCGATGGCCTGACAACATAGGCCGAGGGTGCGGAACTTAAAACATGCAATGGCCTAACAACATAGGCCGAAGGTGTAGGAATTTAAAAATGCAATGGCCTAACAACATAGGCCGGAGAGTGCAGAAAATTGAAAATTCAGTGGCGTGACAACGTAGGCCGAGGGTGCAGGAATTTAAAACATCTAATGGCCTGACAACATAGGCCGAGGGTGTAATAATTTAAATATGCAATGGCCTGACAACATTGCCTGAGGGTGTAGGAATTTAACCATGCAATGGCCTGACAACATAGGCCGGAGAGTGGAGAAAATTAAAGATGGAAAGGCCTAACAACATAGGCCGACGGTGCAGGATTTTAAACATTCAATGGTCTAACAACATAGGCCGAGGGTGCAGGAATTTAAATATGCAATGGTCTGACAAGCTAGGCCAAGCGTGCAGGAATTTAAACATGCAATGGCCTGACAACATAGGCGAAGGGTGCAGGAATTTAAACATGCAATGGCCTAACAACATAGGCCGGAGAGTGCAGAAAATTGAAGATGCAATGGCCTGACAACATAGGCCGCGGGTGCAGGAATTTAAACATGCAATGGCCTGGCAACCTAGGCCGACGGTGCAGGAAATTAATCATGCAATGGCTTGACAACATAGGCCGAGGGTGAAGGAATTTAAACATGCAATGGCCTAACAACATAGGCCGGAGAGTGGAGAAAATTAAAGATGGAAAGGCCTAACAACATAGGCCGACGGTGCAGGATTTTAAACATTCAATGGTCTAACCACATAGGCCGAGGGTGCAGGAATTTAAATATGCAATGGCCTGACAAGCTAGGCCGAGCGTGCAGCAATTTAAACATGCAATGGCCTGACAACATAGGCGAAGGGTGCAGGAATTTAAACATGCAATGGCCTAACAACATAGGCCGGAGAGTGCAGGAAATTGAAGATGCAATGGCTTGACAACATAGGCCGAGGGTGCAGGAATTTAAACATGCAATGGCCTGACAACCTAGGCCGATGGTGCAGGAAATTAAACATGCAATGGCCTAACAACATAGGCGGAGGGTGCAAGAATTAAAACATTCAATGGCCTGACAACCTAGGCCGAGGGTGCACGAATTGAAACATGCAATGGCCTGACAACATAGGCCGAGGGTGCATGAATTTAAGCATGCAGTGGCCTGACAACAAAGGCCGAGGGTGCAGGAAGTTAAACATGCAATGTCCTGACAACATAGGCCGAGGGTGTAGGAATTTAAACATGCAATGGCCTGAACACATAAGCCGAGGGTGCAGGAATATAAACATGCAATGGCCTTACAACCTAGGCTGATGGTGCACGAATGTAAACATGCAATGGCCTGACAACATAGGCCGAGGGTGTAGGAATTTAAAATTGCAATGGCCTAACAACATAGGCCGGAGAGTGCAGAAAATTGAAGATGCAATGGCGTGACAACATAGGCTGAGGGTGCACGAATTCAAACATGCAATGGCCTGACAACATAGGCCGAGGGTGCACGAAGTTAAACATGCAATGGCCTGACAACATAGGCCGGAGAGTGCAGAAAATTGAAAATTCAATGGCGTGACAACGTAGGGCCGAGGGTCATGAATTAAACAGTAATGGCCGGATAACAAGGCCGAGGTGCGAGGAAGTTAAACATGCAATGGCCTGACAACATAGGCCGAGGGTGCGGAACTTAAAACATGCAATGGCCTAACAAAATAGGCCGAAGGTGTAGGAATTTATCGAATGCTTTCTTCATTCTTCTTTGGTATAGTTGGCCGTGACGTATCGCCGTCAACCTCCTTCTCTCGAGCTAGGTTCAATTAGGTCCGCCCGGCTCAGCACCGACTCAGCTTTCTTCC